>CM033984.1:25678516-25744073 GCA_019706035.1 Raphanus raphanistrum subsp. raphanistrum | reverse complement strand
AGAAAGTGGGATATCTTCTTACTCACAACTCCTATGAGATTAATTCAACTTCCTGGTTATTCTCCACCGATTAGTGGTTCAAAATAAAGCTTCTTAGATCGTGGTTCATCCTAGTTTGATAAGAATCATGAAGATAATGGCATATGTCCGAACAGGCTAATCTGGAATCATCTGGATAGAAGGTGGGATATATTCTTGCTCACAACACTTATGAGATTTATTCAACTTCCTGGTTATTCTCCAATGATTATTGGTTCCAAATAAAGCTTCTTAGATCGTGGTTCATCCTGGTTTGATAAGAATCATGAGGATATTGCCATATGTCCGAACAGGCTAATCTGGGATCACCTGGATAGAAAGTGGGATATCTTCTTACTCACAACTCCTATGAGATTTATTCAACTTCCTGGTTATTATCCACTGATTAGTGGTTCCCAATCAAGCTTCTTACATATTGGTTCATCCTGGTTTGATAAGAATCATGAAGATAATGGCATATGTCTGAACAGGCTAATCTGGAATCATCTGGATAGAAGGTGGGATATCTTCTTACTCACAACACTTATGAGATTTATTCAACTTACTGGTTATTCTCCACTGATTAGTGGTTCCAAATAAAGCTTCTTAGATCGATTTTCATCCTGGTTTGATGAGAATCATGAAGATATTGCCATACGTCCGAACAGGCTAATCTGGAATAATCTGGATAGAAAGTGGAATATCTTCTTACTCACAACTCCTATGAGATTTATTCAACTTCCTGGTTATTCTCCACTGATTAGTGGTTCCAAATAAAACTTCTTAGATCGTGGTTCATCCTGGTTTGATAAGAATCATGAAGATAATGGCATATGTCCGAACATGCTAATCTGGAATCATCTAGATAGAAGGTGGGATATTTTCTTGCTCACAACACTTATAAGATTTATTCAACTTCCTGGTTATTCTCCACTGATTAGTGGTTCCAAATAAAGCTTCTTAGATCGTGGTTCATCCTGGTTTGATAAGAATCATGAAGATATTGCCATATGTCCGAACAGGCTAATCTGGAATCATCTGGATAGAAAGTGGGATATCTTCTTACTCACAACTCCGATGAGATTTATTCAACTTCCTGGTTATTCTCCACTGATTAGTGGTTCCCAATCAAGCTTCTTACATATTGGTTCATCCTGCTTTGATAAGAATCATGAAGATATTGCCATATGTCCGAACAGGCTAATCTAGAATCATCTTGATAGAAGGTGGGATATCTTCTTGCTCACAACACTTATGAGATTTATTCAACTTCCTGGTTATTCTCCACTGATTAGTGGTTCCAAATAAAGCTTCTTAGATTGTGGTTCATTCTGGTTTGATAAGAATCATGAGGATATTGCCATATGTCCGAACATGCTAATCTGGAATCACCTGGATAGAAAGTGGGATATCTTCTTACTCACAACTCCTATGAGATTTATTCAACTTCCTGGTTATTCTCCACTGATTAATGGTTCCCAATCAAGCTTTTTACATATTGGTTCATCCTGGTTTGATAAGAATCATGAAGATAATGACATATGTCCGAACAGGCTAATCTGGAATCATCTGGATAGAAGGTGGGATATCTTCTTACTCACAACACTTATGAGATTTATTCAACTTTCTGGTTATTCTCCACTGATTAGTGGTTCCAAATAGAGCTTCTTAGATCGTGGTTCATCCTGGTTTGATAATAATCATGAAGATATTGCCATATGTCCGGACAGGCTAATCTGGAATCATCTGGATAGAAAGTGGGATATCTTGTTACTCACAACTGATTTATTCAACTTCCTGGTTATTCTCCACCAATTAGTGGTTCAAAATAAAGCTTCTTAGATCGTGGTTCATCCTAGTTTGATAAAAATCATGAAGATAATGGAATATGTCCGAACAGGCTAATCTGGAATCATCTGGATAGAAGGTGGGATATCTTCTTGCTCACAACACTTATGAGATTTATTCAACTTCCTGGTTATTCTCCACTGATTAGTGGTTCCCAATCAAGCTTCTTAGATCGTGGTTCATCCTGGTTTGATAAGAATCATGAAGATATTGCCATATGTCCGAACAGGCTAATCTGGAATCATCTGGATAGAAAGTGGGATATCTTCTTACTCACAACTCCGATGAGATTTATTCAACTTACTGGTTATTCTCCATGACTAGTGGTTCCCAATAAAGCTTCTTACATATTGGTTCATCCTGGTTTGATAAGAATCATGAAGATAATGACATATGTCCGAACAGGCTAATTTGGAATCATCTGGATAGAAGGTGGGATATATTCTTGCTCACAACTCCGATGAGATTTATTCAACTTCCTGGTTATTCTCCACTGATTAGTGGTTCCAAATAAATCTTCTTAGATCGTGGTTCATCCTGGTTTGATGAGAATCATGAAGATATTGCCATACGTCCGAACAGGCTAATCTGGAATAATCTGGATAGAAAGTGGAATATCTTCTTACTCACAACTCCTATGAGATTTATTCAACTTCCTGGTTATTCTCCACTGATTAGTGGTTCCAAATAAAACTTCTTAGATCGTGGTTCATCCTGGTTTGATAAGAATCATGAAGATAATGGCATATGTCCGAACATGCTAATCTGGAATCATCTAGATAGAAGGTGGGATATCTTCTTGCTCACAACACTTATGAGATTTATTCAACTTCCTGGTTATTCTCCACTGATTAGTGGTTCCAAATAAAGCTTCTTAGATCGTGGTTCATCCTGGTTTGATAAGAATCATGAAGATATTGCCATATGTCCGAACAGGCTAATCTGGAATCATCTGGATAGAAAGTGGGATATCTTCTTACTCACAACTCCGATGAGATTTATTCAACTTCCTGGTTATTCTCCACTGATTATTGGTTCCCAATCAAGCTTCTTACATATTGGTTCATCCTGCTTTGATAAGAATCATGAAGATATTGCCATATGTCCGAACAGGCTAATCTAGAATCATCTTGATAGAAGGTGGGATATCTTCTTGCTCACAACACTTATGAGACTTTTTCAACTTCCTGGTTATTCTCCACTGATTAGTGGTTCCAAATAAAGCTTCTTAGATTGTGGTTCATTCTGGTTTGATAAGAATCATGAGGATATTGCCATATGTCCGAACATGCTAATCTGGAATCACCTGGATAGAAAGTGGGATATCTTCTTACTCACAACTCCTATGAGATTTATTCAACTTCCTGGTTATTCTCCACTGATTAATGGTTCCCAATCAAGCTTTTTACATATTGGTTCATCCTGGTTTGATAAGAATCATGAAGATAATGACATATGTCCGAACAGGCTAATCTGGAATCATCTGGATAGAAGGTGGGATATCTTCTTACTCACAACACTTATGAGATTTATTCAACTTTCTGGTTGTTCTCCACTGATTAGTGGTTCCAAATAGAGCTTCTTAGATCGTGGTTCATCCTGGTTTGATAATAATCATGAAGATATTGCCATATGTCCGAACAGGCTAATCTGGAATCATCTGGATAGAAAGTGGGATATCTTCTTACTCACAACTCCTATGAGATTTATTCAACTTCCTGGTTATCCTCCACTGATTAGTGGTTCAAAATAAAGTTTCTTAGATCATGGTTCATCCTAGTTTGATAAGAATCATGAAGATAATGGCATATGTCCGAACAGGCTAATCTGGAATCATCTGGATAGAAGGTGGGATATCTTCTTGCTCACAACACTTATGAGATTTATTCAACTTCCTGGTTATTCTCCACTTATTAGTGGTTCCAAATAAAGCTTCTTAGATCGTGGTTCATCCTGGTTTGATAAGAATCATGAGGATATTGCCATATGTCCGAACATGCTAATCTGGAATCACCCGGATAGAAAGTGGGATATCTTCTTACTCACAACTCCTATGAGATTTATTAATTTTCCTGGTTATTCTCCACTGATTAGTGGTTCCAAATAAAGCTTCTTAGATCGTGGTTCATCCTGGTTTGATAAGAATCATGAAGATAATGGCATATGTCCGAACATGCTAATCTGGAATCATCTAGATAGAAGATGGGATATCTTCTTGCTTACAATACTTATGAGATTTATTCAACTTCCTGGTTATTCTCCACTGATTAGTGGTTCCAAATAAAGCTTCTTAGATCGTGGTTCATCCTGGTTTGATAAGAATCATGAAGATATTACCATATGTCCGAACAGGCTAATATGGAATCATCTGGATAGAAAGTGGGATATCTTCTTACTCACAACTCCGATGAGATTTATTCAACTTACTGGTTATTCTCCATGATTAGTGGTTCCCAATCAAGCTTCTTACATATTAGTTCATCCTGGTTTGATAAGAATCATGAAGATATTGCATATGTCCGAACAGGCTAATCTAGAATCATCTTGATAGAAGGTGGGATATCTTCTTGCTCACAACACTTATGAGATTTATTCAACTTCCTGGTTATTCTCCACTGATTAGTGGTTCCAAATAAAGCTTCTTAGATTGTGGTTCATTCTGGTTTGGTAAGAATCATGAGGATATTGCCATATGTCCGAACAGGCTGATCTGGAATCACCTGGATAGAAAGTGGGTTATCTTCTTACTCACAACTCCTATGAGATTTATTCAACTTCCTGGTTATTCTCCACTGATTTGTGGTTCCCAATCAAGCTTCTTACATATTGGTTCATCCTGGTTTGATAAGAATCATGAAGATTATGACATATGTCCGAACAGGCTAATCTGGAATCATCTTGATAGAAGGTGGGATATCTTCTTACTCACAACTCCTATGAGATTTTTTCAACTTCCTGGTTATTCTCCACTGATTAGTGGTTCCAAATAAAGCTTCTTAGATCGTTGTTCATCCTAGTTTGATAAGAATCATGAACATAATGGCATATGTCCGAACATGCTAATCTGGAATCATCTGGATAGAGGGTGGGATATCTTCTTGCTCACAACACTTATGAGATTTATTCAACTTCCTGGTTATTCTCCACTGATTAGTGGTTCCAAATAAATCTTCTTAGATCATGGTTCATCCTGGTTTGATAAGAATCATGAGGATATTGCCATATCTCCGAACAGGCTAATCTGGAATCACCTGGATAGAAACTGGGGTATCTTCTTACTCACAACTCCTATGAGATTTATTCAACTTCCTGGTTATTCTCCACTGATTAGTGGTTCCCAATCAAGCTTCTTACATATTGGTTCATCCTGGTTTGATGAGAATCATGAAGATATTGCCATACGTCCGAACAGGCTAATCTGGAATAATCTGGATAGAAAGTGGGATATCTTCTTACTCACAACTCCTATGATATTTTTTCAACTTCCTGGTTATTCTCCACTGATTAATGGTTCCAAATAAAGCTTCTTAGATCTTTGTTCATCCTAGTTTGATAAGAATCATGAAAATAATGGCATATGTCCGAACAGGCTAATCTGGAATCATCTGGATAGAGGGTGGGATATCTTCTTGCTCACAACACTTATGAGATTTATTCAACTTCCTGGTTATTCTCCACTGATTAGTGGTTCCAAATAAATCTTCTTAGATCATGGTTAATCCTGGTTTGATAAGAATCATGAGGATATTGCCATATGTCCGAACAGGCTAATCTGGAATCACCTGGATAGAAACTGGGATATCTTCTTACTCACAACTCCTATGAGATTTATTCAACTTCCTGGTTATTCTCCACTGATTAGTGGTTCCCAATCATGCTTCTTACATATTGGTTCATCCTGCTTTGATAAGAATCATGAAGATAATGGCATATGTCCGAACAGGCTAATCTAGAATCTTCTGGATAGAAAGTGGGATATCTTCTTACTCACAACACTTATGAGATTTATTGAACTTTCTGGTTATTCTCCACTGATTAGTGGTTCCAAATAAAGCTTCTTAGATCGTGGTTCATCCTGGTTTGATGAGAATCATGAAGATATTGCCATACGTCCGAACAGGCTAATCTGGAATAATCTGGATAGAAAGTGGGATATCTTCTTACTCACAACTCCTATGAGATTTATTCAACTTCCAGGTTATTCTCCACTGATTAGTGGTTCCAAATAAAGCTTCTTAGATCGTTGTTCATCCTGGTTTGATAAGAATCATGAAGATAATGGCATATGTCCGAACATGCTAATCTGGAATCATCTAGATAGAAGGTGGGATATCTTCTTGCTCACAACACTTATTAGATTTTTTCAACTTCCTGGTTATTCTCCACTGATTATTGGTTCCAAATAAAGCTTCTTAGATCGTGGTTCATCCTGGTTTGATAAGAATCATGAAGATATTGCCATATGTCCGAACAGGCTAATCTGGAATCATTTGGATAGAAAGTGGGATATCTTCTTACTCACAACTCCTATGAGATTTATTCAACTTCCTGGTTATTCTCCACTGATTAGTGGTTCCCAATCAAGCTTCTTACATATTGGTTCATCCTGGTTTGATAAGAATCATGAAGATAATGGTATATGTCCGAACAGGCTAATCTGGAATCATCTGGATAGAAGGTGGGATATCTTCTTACTCACAACACTTATGAGATTTATTCAACTTCCTGGTTATTCTCCACTGATTAGTGGTTCCAAATAAAGGTTCTTAGATCGTGGTTCATCCTGGTTTGATAATTATCATGAAGATATTGCCATATGTCCGAACATGCTAATGTGGAATCACCTGGATAGAAAGTGGGATATCTTCTTACTCACAACTCCTATGAGATTTATTAAACTTCCTGGTTATTCTCCACTGATTAGTGGTTCCAAATAAACCTTCTTAGATTGTGGTTCATCCTGGTTTGATAAGAATCATGAAGATAATGGCATATGTCCGAACAAGCTAATCTGGAATCATCTAGATAGAAGGTGGGATATCTTCTTACTCCCAACACTTATGAGATTTATTCAACTTCCTGGTTATTCTCCACTGATTAGTGGTTCCAAATAAAGCTTCTTAAATATTGGTTCATCCGGGTTTGATAAGAATCATGAAGATATTGCCATACGTCCGAACATGCTAATCTGGAATCATCTGGATAGAAAGTGGGATATCTTCTTACTCACAACACCTATGAGATTTATTCAACTTCCTGGTTATTCTCCACTGATTAGTGGTTCAAAATAAAGCTTCTTAGATCGTGGTTCATCCTGGTTTGATAAGAATCATGAGGATATTGCCATATGTCCGAACAGGCTAATCTTGAATCACCTGGATAAAAAGTGGGATATCTTCTTACTCACAACTCCTATGAGATTTATTGTGGGAACCCAAGTTCGCACTGTCGATTTTAGTTAAGTTAAAACGTAGGAAAACTAAGTTGACCTAGTTTTCCCCGAGGATCCCGGCTATCTGCTGGGCCACGCACGACAAAGTTAATACAAGTCTAGTTTGGGAATAAATGCGTAAAATAAAGAGAGCAAAAGAAAAGAATTCTTATTTCCGAATCTGCGGAGAGCGTTGGACAACAGGTCGAGATCTCAGCCTCAAGAGCTGTCGATCGTCGCTAGTCGCGAAACCTAGATCTAACCTAGTCGAGTCGCAGCTCGCTAAAAAAGGAAATAAGCGCCTAAGTTCTAAGTTGCTCTGGAGTGGTTTCTTTCTTCTGATTTCGGATCCCCCTTCCTCTGCTCCTAGCTTTGCTTATATACTCCCATATGACGGTCTATTTTTGATGGGCTGAGTCCACCGCAGGCTGGACTTTTTCCATTTTCGTCGGCTTCCGCGTTTATCGGGAAAGTTGACATTTATCTTTTCGGAAAGTTGACATTTATCTTTTCGGAAGTTTAACATTTATCTTGCCATGCGAAGATAATTGTAAACCGTCGTATCTATTCTTTTAGAAAATCGTAAACGGGTTGTTCGATCGGGTTTGGTCCCTTCCGGGCCGTCTTCCGATCTTCCGCTGTTTTCTACGATTTTCATTGAAAGAATGCTCCTACTCGGATGTCGAGTCTTTCGGAAGATCTTCGGTCCATTGCTGAGGCACATGGTGTTTTAAGATAACCATCACCGTTTTATACGAAGTCTTCCTGTCCGTTGACGTCTTACGGGTTCTTTGGAGTCTTGGAGCAGGAAAAGGAGTTTTGTTTGCGGGATCTCGGAAAGTCGCAAAACACGGATTTCTGGCGACCCGGAGGCCTGGAACTTATGCACGAAGACTAGCCGTCCGATGTCCCGAGCCAGCACGGGGCTAGCCGCCCGGCGACCACGGCCAGCACAGGCGCTAGCCGGCGGCGGCCACGGCCAGCACGGGGCTAGCCGCCCGGCGGCCACGGCCAGCACGGGCGCTAGCCGCCAGCGGCCACGGCCGCCACGGGGCTAGCCGCCCGGCGGCCACGACCGTTACGGGCTCTAGCCGCCGGCGGCCACGGCCAGCACGGGGCTAGCCGCCCGGCGGCCACGACCGTTACGGGCGCTTGCCGCCGGCGGCCACGGCCAGCACGGGGCTAGCCGCCCGGCGGCCACGGCCAGCACGGGCGCTAGCCGCCGGCGGCCACGGCCAGCACGGGGCTAGCCGCCCGGCGGCCACGGCCATGTCCAGAGTTGGCTGCTCGGTTCCTCCGGCGTGTGCGTGTTTTTTGCGTTTTTAGTTTTCTGTAGGTCTTTCCTTGTGTAGAAAATGTTTCTAGCGGTTGATCTCGAGATGATTAATCTTTAACTTAATATTTTCCCGAGGTTTCTCGATTAACAAATAGTCTCTCGAGGTTGCTCTAGTATTTTTCATGTTTTTCCGAGATTTTCGGACATCGATTTCATCTTGACCGATTTTGACTCCAACAGTTAGCCCCCCAGCTAGCTAGGAGCCGTAGGTTTTGTAGGTCCTAGCTTGCGGTATGGTTCGTGAGGAAAGTATGGAGACGAAATCGTGTCGAAGGTCGGGGTGAATAGTAAAATTTTTGCCTATAAAGACTTGTGAATCTTTTACCATTCTTACCTCACCCAAGAATCTCAAGTTAATCTCTCTCTTGCAAATTCTCTCTCTAATTTTAAGAAAAGAATGACTTCAAGATCAAGATCCTCGAGGAGGCAGTCTCACTCGTCTTCGGACAGTTTTCGTGCCGAGGAAGAAGTTCCGAAGCCCGAGGTTTCAGAGATCAACAAGAATGCGTACTGCGACGCTGTCTTTGGTTCTGATGCTCCCCTTCCCGTGATTCCGATTCCTCGGCGACCTCTGAGGATGCGCAAGGAAATTGATTCGCCGAGCGAAGTATCCCCTGAATACCTCGGAACTCTTCGAGAGTTTTACGAGATTCCGAAGGGAGTCATGTTTCGCATTCCTTGTGGGAATGAGAGTTCGGAGCGTCCTCTGGAAGGTTACTTTACTTGTTACGAGGCGTTCTTGATGCAATGCCGACTATGGTTCCCAATCCCTGGGATCATTGTTCAGGCCCTCGACCGTTTCGGAATCGCAATCAGCCAGCTGAACGTGCCGGCTCTGGAGAGTTGGCTTGGCGTTGTGATTCTGAGTTACGAGTTAGGGATGGACCTTAGCCCTGCTGATTTCGAAGGGTTGTGGAACTCCAAGGCGACGAGCATCAACGGAGTATACTCCATGAAGGCGAGGACCAATTTTTCGGTAATCCATGGAGTCACCTCGCATGCCAAGGACTACGCTGATCGTTTCTTTTTCGTGAGGATAGATGGAGAGTCTGTCGAGGAAGGCTTTCTCCATTTATTCCCGACGGACTGGTTGTATCAACGAGGTAAGATTGTTGCAACCCCTTTCTTAGAATCCGAAAGGCGAGTACTGATCGTGTGTTTTTTTTTTTTTTTTTTTTTTTTTTAGAGAACAGGTGTCTCGCGCATGTTCCTTCCGATCTCCTGACCAAGAGGAACATTTTTAGGTCTAGGCCTTGTTCCTGGAACTCCTTCACTCTCGACCGGATCCGAGGGGCAGTTGCGCTTCACCGATCGCGAGGCGGTACGCGGCCCTGTGTCAATGATAGGTTCTACGTTTTTGCCCCTTTAAGGCAGAGGCGGAGGCCTCGTAAGGACAAAGGGATTGCCTTCGAGACTTCGTCGGGGGATGGCGCACCGCCGAGATACGATCCTGGCTTTACATCAGGGAATCAGGATGCTCCTCCCCCGGGTGACTTCTTTGATGAACTTCCTCCGGCGTTTTCCCGTGACGAGTCTTTGGACAACGAGGAAAGGGACAAAGTGACCGCGGAGGGTGCTCGCTTGGTCAACGGGGTTTGGTTTTGAAACTTGAGCCCTCGTTCGTGCGGAAAGGAGCGGACGGAGAAGGGCTGCCGCCGAGCTGAACCGAAGGGCCGAAATTTTTTCTACCGAGTTCGAAGCGTACAAAGAGGCTCAGGACTTTGTAGGTGATTTTTGCGAGTGCCGCGGTTCGGTCGGTACCCTCAACAAGATGCAGCGTGAAGACTTCTCTCTCTCCGGCGAACTTGCCACGATGGATGGCTCGATGAGAATATGTGCCAATGCCGAATCCTTTGTTCCTCCGATCGAAGGGAGAATTCGAGAACTGTGGAATCCTATCCAAGTCTCGGAAGATACGGCGGATGTAGGCGAGGGCTCAAATGCAGGCGACGGGGGTGAAGAGGTCGACCAGCCCGACTCTTCGTTCGGAATTTCTCTAACCGACTGTTATGCATTTGATTATAATTTGTGATAGGCCAAGTGTGGCCATTTGTATGTATGTGTTGCGACCCTTAGGAGGTCGCGTGACTTTGTGTTTTTCGGGATCGGCCGTTGGTGGCTTTCGAATCCCTGTTATAAATGCTTTTTGCAAACTGTGCGTTTTTGATTTATACTTTCGTCAAGTGTAGAGGGTTTGAACACGTGTAGTCACTTCGCATTCAATCTCTTTTTTTTTGTCGCCTGGTCCGTAGGTCACTTTGCAGCGAACGTTAGGTTGTTAAGCGATAAGAGGCAAATTTTGGGATCTCGTATTCTGGATACTTATGCCTATGAGATGTCTTAGATACCAGCAAGGCCGGGTTTAGGGCAAGACTTAGGTCTATTTTCGGACTGAAGCTGTGCGATGACAAATCGGCTTTCGTTTTGCTTGTTTGCGATTTCGACCTGACTCGTACCGTTCTAGAATCTGCGAAGTGCTTATCGGCTTATACGATTCGTTTGGATACGAGTCGAGCTACTTCCTTTACGAAGTGCTAACCAAAATTTGGATTTTTTGTATAGCGCGCTATGATATCCTTGTCGGATGTAAGAGGACTTTGTTAGAAGCCAGACTAAGAATTTGATTGAGTGAAACGTTTCTATGTTTTTCCGTCGGGGCCAATCGACGGAAATGAGTTTTATAGTCGCGGAAAGACTGTTTGATGGAGTTTTTAGAGTCGCGATGGACTGTTTGAAGGAGAATCAAGACTTTTCGAGAACTAGCGACGTCTCGCGTTCCTCAAAGATATGATTTTTCGTAATGTTTATGCGTTGAGTAAGCATTAAAATACTTTATAAGGTAGAGTACATGCGAAAAGTATTTTTGCGGGAGTGCAAGGATGTTTGTTCCCATCTCCCCCCCCCTTTTTGGTGAGGGGGATAACTGAACTCGTCGGGTTGCGACGAGCTGCCTACGTACCTCTTGCGAGGATCAAGCCATCTCGTAGTTCTGTTCCTGTCGTGGTTGCTACTACTCCACGATTTCCGGCGCCTTGACTGTTTCGGCTAAGTCGGCGGTCGCGTTGGGAGTTAGGTTATCCGTTTTCTCGGCGATGGACTCGAGGATTTTCCCGCTGTCCTGAGTCGTGGCCTGTTCGGACAAATCCAAATTGTTTTTTACTGAGTTCTCGGAGACACTCAGGTTTTTCTTGGTTCGCTTCGGGTTAGCTACTGGGGCGTTCCGATTGCTGCGAAGTTTATGTTCGGCTAGGAAGCAGAGTCGTGACTGTTTTTGGCTTCCCCAGATTACTGTCGTTCCAGTTGGTGTTGGAAACTTGACGCCGAGGTGGTAAGTGGACGGGACTGCCTTCATGACGTTTATCCAAGGAGTTCCCATTATGGCGTTATAGATAGCCGGGTTATCCACTACCGCGAATTCGACGATCTTTGTGACTTCTTTAGCCATGACTGGGAGTCTGATTTTTCTGAGGGTCATGGATGTGACGCCCGAGAATCCAGTCAATGGTCTTGGTTCTAGGATGACTTCTCCGAGGAGTATCTTCATCCTCTGCAGAGTGTCGCGGAACATGATATTGACCGTGCTCCCTGTGTCGATGAGGATGCGGCCGACTTCGAGATCCTGAATCACCAAGTCGATGACCAGAGGATCGTAGTGGGGTTTATCAAGTCCGGTCGTATCCTGTTCCTCGAAGGTGATTGCGTGATTGGGAACGTCGTCCTCTGGACACCATCCGGGGCTTGTCTCGGCCTTCCGTTCGTAGGCTTTGATTGACGAAACGGAGTCCTGGTAAAAGTGCGATCCTCCGATGACCATGTTGATCCTTTGGCGATTGTTGTTGTTTCCTTCGCCGTCCTGTCTCCGTTCGCGTTTTTCGCCCGATTGAGTTCCAGGGGCGTTATTCTCGGGATTGGCTCCGTCAGTCTTTGGCGGACGGTCAGAATCTAGGATCAGGTCTTTCATGCTCTTGACCGTTGCTAGTTTGCCGTCAAGTAGCTTCATAATGAGCCTAGCGCCGAGGACTTTGCAGTTGGCGGTGGAGTGACCTCTCGTTTGATGGAACTCGCAGCTGGAATTGTCCTTGTACGAGTTCCGCGTCCAAGTGTTTCCGGCGGTCCTTCCTTGTTCGGAATTGACGGCGTAGTTATGCTCGCCTTGGACGTCTTCCCCTTCGTGATGGACGTTCCTGTCGTTACGAGAGGTTTTCTTCTTGCCGGATGCCTTCGGCGGTCCATGCTTTTGCGCTAGGATTTTCATTTCTTCTTCCATGATGATGAAATCCGTTGCCTTGTGGAGGGTGTCCTGGATGGTGCGTGGCCTTTCCAGAGAAATCCACTTTCTGAATTTCGATTTGTACCAGAGGTTTTTCCTCAGGGCGTCGATGGCGACTCTGTCGCTGAGGCCCGTTACCCTGGACATCACGAGTTTGAACCTCCTTATGTAGTCGCGGAGCGGTTCGTCTTCCTCTTGAATTAGACTCCAAAGGTCTACGTCGGAAGTTTCCCTGTCCATGAACATGGAGAATTGCTTCAGAAAAGCCGAAGCAAGTTGGCGGAAACTTCCGATGGAGTTTCTTTTCAAGCGTGAGAACCACTCGAGCGCAGCACCTCTGAGGTTCTCGACGAATAGGAGACAGCAGCCGATGTCCTTTTCCCGCTCTGGAAGTTTAGATCTTGCCATCGCAATCTGAAAAGACTGCAGATGTGCCTTTGGATCTGTGGTTCCATCGTAGGTGGGAAGCTTTATTTTCCCAGGATCTGAGACTCGTGCGTCCGTGATTCGAGAGGTAAACGGAGATATTCAACTTACTGGTTATTCTCCATGATTAGTGGTTCCCAATCAAGCTTCTTACATATTGGTTCATCCTGGTTTGATAAGAATCATGAAGATATTGCCATATGTCCGAACATGCTAATCTAGAATCATCTTGATAGAAGGTGGGATATCTTCTTGCTCACAACACTTATGAGATTTATTCAACTTCCTGGTTATTCTTCACTGATTAGTGGTTCCAAATAAAGCTTCTTAGATTGTGGTTCATTCTGGTTTGATAAGAATCATGAGGATATTGCCATATGTCCGAACAGGCTAATCTGGAGTCACCTGGATAGAAAGTGGGATATCTTCTTACTCACAACTCTTATGAGATTTATTCAACTTCCGGGTTATTCTCCACTGATTTGTGGTTCCCAATCAAGCTTCTTACATATTGGTTCATCCTGGTTTGATAAGAATCATGAAGATAATGACATATGTCCGAACAGGCTAATCTGGAATCATCTGGATAGAAGGTGGGATATCTTTTTACTCACAACACTTATGAGATTTATTCAACTTTCTGGTTGTTCTCCACTGATTAGTGGTTCCAAATAAAGCTTCTTAGATCGTGGTTCGTCCTGGTTTGATGAGAATCATGAAGATATTGCCATACGTCCGAACAGGCTAGTCTGGAATAATCTGGATAGAAAGTGGGATATCCTCTTACTCACAACTCCTATGAGATTTTTTCAACTTCCTGGTTATTATCCACTGATTAGTGGTTCCAAATAAAGCTTCTTAGATCGTGATTCATCCTGGTTTGATGAGAATCATGAAGATATTGCCATACGTCCGAACAGGCTAATCTGGAATAATCTGGATAGAAAGCGGGATATCTTCTTACTCACAACTCCTATGATATTTTTTCAACTTCCTGGTTATTCTCCATGATTAGTGGTTCCCAATAAAGCTTCTTACATATTGGTTCATCCTGGTTTTATAAGAATCATGAAGAAATTGCCATATGTCCGAACAGGCTAATCTAGAATCATCTTGATAGAAGGTGGGATATCTTCTTGCTCACAACACTTATGAGATTTATTCAAATTCCTGGTTATTCTCCACTGATTAGTGGTTCCAAATAAAGCTTCTTAGATTGTGGTTCATTCTTGTTTGATAAGAATCATGAGGATATTGCCATATGTCCGAACTAGCTAATCTGGAATCAACTGGATAGAAGGTGGGATATCTTCTTACTCACAACACTTATGAGATTTATTCAACTTTATGGTTGTTCTCCACTGATTATTGGTTCCAAATAAAGCTTCTTAGATCGTTGTTCATCCTAGTTTGATAAGAATCATGAAGATAATGGCATATGTCAGAACATGCAAATCTTGAATCCTCTGGATAGAAGGTGGGATATCTTCTTGCTCACAACACTTATGAGATTTATTCAACTTCCTGGTTATTCTCCACTGATTAGTGGTTCCAAATAAATCTTCTTAGATCGTGGTTCATCCTGGTTTGATAAGAATCATGAGGATATTGCCATATGTCCGAACATGCTGATCTGGAATCACCTGGATAGAAAGTGGGATATCTTCTTACTCACAACTCCTATGAGATTTATTCAACTTCCTGGTTATACTCCACTGATTAGTGGTTCCCAATCAAGCTTCTTACATATTGGTTCATCCTGTTTTGATAAGAATCATGAAGATAATGGCATATGTCCGAACAGGCTAATCTGGAATCATCTGGATAGAAGGTGGGATATCTTCTTGCTCACAACACTTATGAGATTTATTCAACTTCCTGGTTATTCTCCACTGATTAGTGGTTCCAAATAAAGCTTCTTAGATCGTGGTTCATCCTGGTTTGATAAGAATCATGAAGATATGGCCATATGTCCGAACAGACTAATCTGGAATCATCTGGATAGAAATTGGGATATCTTCTTACTCACAACTCTGATGAGATTTATTCAACTTACTGGTTATTCTCCATGATTAGTGGTTCCCAATAAAGCTTCTTACATATTGGTTCATCCTGGTTTTATAAGAATCATGAAGATATTCCATATGTCCGAACAGGCTAATCTAGAATCATCTTGATAGAAGGTGGGATATCTTCTTGCTCACAACACTTATGAGATTTATTCAACTTCCTGGTTATTCTCCACTGATTAGTGGTTCCAAATAAAGCTTCTTAGATTGTGGTTCATTCTGATTTGATAAGAATCATGAGGATATTGCCATATGTCCGAACAGACTAATCTGGAATCACCTGAATAGAAAGTGGGATATCTTCTTACTCACAACTCCTATGAGATTTATTCAACTTCTGGTTATTCTCCACTGATTTGTGGTTCCCAATCAAGCTTCTTACATATTGGTTCATCCTGGTTTGATAAGAATCATGAAGATAATGATATATGTCCGAACAGGCTAATCTGGAATCATCTGGATAGAAGGTGGGATATCTTCTTACTCACAACACTTATGAGATTTATTCAACTTTCTGGTTGTTCTCCACTGATTAGTGGTTCCAAATAAAGCTTCTTATATCGTGGTTCATCCTGGTTTGATGAAAATCATGAAGATATTGCCATACGTCCGAACATGCTAATCTGGAATAATCTGGATAGAAAGTGGGATATCTTCTTACACACAACTCCTATGAGATTTTTTCAACTTCCTGGTTATTCTCCACTGATTAGTGGTTCCAAATAAAGCTTCTTAGATCGTTGTTCATCCTAGTTTGATAAGAATCATGAAGATAATGGCATATGTCCGAACAGGCTAATCTGGAATCCTCTGGATAGAAGGTGGGATATCTTCTTGCTCACAACACTTATGAGATTTATTCAACTTCCTGGTTATTCTCCACTGATTAGTGGTTCCAAATAAATCTTCTTAGATCGTGGTTCATCCTGGTTTGATAAGAATCATGAGGATATTGCCATATGTCCGAACAGGCTAATCTGGAATCACCCGGATAGAAAGTGGGATATCTTCTTACTCACAACTCCTATGAGATTTATTCAACTTCCTGGTTATTCTCCACTGAATAGTGGTTCCCAATCAAGCTTCTTACATATTGGTTCATCCTGGTTTGATAAGAATCATGAAGATAATGGCATATGTCCGAACAGGCTAATCTGGAATCATCTGGATAGAAGGTGGGATATCTTCTTACTCAAAACACTTATGAGATTTATTCAACTTCCTGGTTATTCTCCACTGATTAGTGGTTCCAAATAAAGCTTCTTAGATCGTGGTTCATCCTGGTTTGATAAGAATCATGAAGATAATGGCATATGTCCGAACAGGCTAATCTGGAATCATCTGGATTGAAGGTGGGATATCTTCTTGCTCACAACACTTATGAGATTTATTCAACTTCCTGGTTATTCTCCACTGATTAGTGGTTCCAAATAAAGCTTCTTAGATCGTGGTTCATCCTTGTTTGATAAGAATCATGAAGATATTGCCATATGTCCGAACAGGCTAATCTAGAATCATCTGGGTAGAAAGTGGGATATCTTCTTACTCACAACTCCTATGAGATTTATTCATCTTCCTGGTTATTCTCCACTGATTAGTGGTTCCAAATAAAGCTTCTTAGATCGTGGTTCATCCTGGTTTGATAAGAATCATGAAGATAATGGCATATGTCCGAACAGGCTAATCTAGAATCATCTGGATAGAAGGTGGGATATCTTCTTGCTCACAACACTTATGAGATTTATTCAACTTCCTGGTTATTCTCCACTGATTAGTGGTTCCAAATAAAGCTTCTTAGAAAGTGGTTCATCCTGGTTTGATAAGAATCATGAAGATATGGCCATATGTCCGAACAGACTAATCTGGAATCATCTGGATAGAAATTGGGATATCTTCTTACTCACAACTCCGATGAGATTTATTCAACTTACTGGTTATTCTCCATGATTAGTGGTTCCCAATAAAGCTTCTTACATATTGGTTCATCCTGGTTTTATAAGAATCATGAAGATATTGCCATATGTCCGAACAGGCTAATCTAGAATCATCTTGATAGAAGGTGGGATATCTTCTTGCTCACAACACTTATGAGATTTATTCAACTTCCTGGTTATTCTCCACTGATTAGTGGTTCCAAATAAAGCTTCTTAGATTGTGGTTCATTCTGGTTTGATAAGAATCATGAGGATATTGCCATATGTCCGAACAGACTAATCTGGAATCACCTAGATAGAAAGTGGGATATCTTCTTACTCACAACTCCTATGAGATTTATTCAACTTCCTAGTTATTCTCCACTGATTTGTGGTTACCAATCAAGCTTCTTACATATTGGTTCATCCTGGTTTGATAAGAATCATGAAGATAATGATATATGTCCGAACATGCTAATCTGGAATCATCTGGATAGAAGGTGGGATATCTTCTTACTCACAACACTTATGAGATTTATTCAACTTTCTGGTTGTTCTCCACTGATTAGTGGTTCCAAATAAAGCTTCTTATATCGTGGTTCATCCTGGTTTGATGAAAATCATGAAGATATTGCCATACGTCCGAACATGCTAATCTGGAATAATCTGGATAGAAAGTGGGATATCTTCTTACACACAACTCCTATGAGATTTTTTCAACTTCCTGGTTATTCTCCACTGATTAGTGGTTCCAGGTAAAGCTTCTTAGATCGTGGTTCATCCTGGTTTGATGAGAATCATGAAGATATTGCCATACATCCGAACAGGCTAATCTGGAATAATCTGGATAGAAAGTGGGATATCTTCTTACTCACAACTCCTATGAGATTTTTTTAACTTCCTGGTTATTCTCCACTGTTTAGTGGTTCCAAATAAAGCTTCTTAGATCGTTGTTCATCCTAGTTTGATAAGAATCATGAAGATAATGACATATGTCCGAACAGGCTAATCTGGAATCCTCTGGATAGAAGGTGGGATATCTTCTTGCTCACAACACTTATGAGATTTATTCAACTTCCTGGTTATTCTCCACTGATTAGTGGTTCCAAATAAATCTTCTTAGATCGTGGTTCATCCTGGTTTGATAAGAATCATGAGGATATTGCCATATGTCCGAACAGGCTAATCTGGAATCACCTGGATAGAAAGTGGGATATCTTCTTACTCACAACTCCTATGAGATTTATTCAACTTCCTGGTTATTCTCCACTGATTAGTGGTTCCCAATCAAGCTTCTTACATATTGGTTCATCCTGGTTTGATAAGAATCATGAAGATAATGGCATATGTCCGAACAGGCTAATCTGGAATCATCTGGATAGAAGGTGGGATATCTTCTTACTCAAAACACTTATGAGATTTATTCAACTTCCTGGTTATTCTCCACTGATTAGTGGTTCCAAATAAAGCTTCTTAGATCGTGGTTCATCCTGGTTTGATAAGAATCATGAAGATAATGGCATATGTCCGAACATGCTAATCTGGAATCATCTGGATTGAAGGTGGGATATCTTCTTGCTCACAACACTTATGAGATTTATTCAACTTCCTGGTTATTCTCCACTGATTAGTGGTTCCAAATAAAGCTTCTTAGATCGTGGTCCATCCTGGTTTGATAAGAGTCATGAAGATATTGTCATATGTCCGAACAGGCTAATCTAGAATCATCTGGGTAGAAAGTGGGATATCTTCTTACTCACAACTCCTATGAGATTTATTCATCTTCCTGGTTATTCTCCACTGATTAGTGGTTCCAAATAAAGCTTCTTAGATCGTGGTTCATCCTGGTTTGATAAGAATCATGAAGATAATGGAATATGTCCGAACAGGCTAATCTAGAATCATCTGGATAAAAGGTGGGATATCTTCTTGCTCACAACACTTAAGAGATTTATTCAACTTCCTGGTTATTCTCCACTGATTAGTGGTTCCAAATAAATCTTCTTAGATCGTGGTTCATCCTGGTTTGATAAGAATCATGAAGATATGGCCATATGTCCGAACAGACTAATCTGGAATCATCTGGATAGAAATTGGGATATCTTCTTACTCACAACTCCGATGAGATTTATTCAACTTACTGGTTATTCTCCATGATTAGTGGTTCCAATAAAGCTTCTTACATATTGGTTCATCCTGGTTTTATAAGAATCATGAAGATATTGCCATATGTCCGAACAGGCTAATCTAGAATCATCTTGATAGAAGGTGGGATATCTTCTTGCTCACAACACTTATGAGATTTATTCAACTTCCTGGTTATTCTCCACTGATTAGTGGTTTCAAATAAAGCTTCTTAGATTGTGGTTCATTCTGGTTTGATAAGAATCATGAGGATATTGCCATATGTCCGAACAGACTAATCTGGAATCACCTAGATAGAAAGTGGGATATCTTCTTACTCACAACTCCTATGAGATTTATTCAACTTCCTGGTTATTCTCCACTGATTTGTGGTTACCAATCAAGCTTCTTACATATTGGTTCATCCTGGTTTGATAAGAATCATGAAGATAATGATATATGTCCGAACATGCTAATCTGGAATCATCTGGATAGAAGGTGGGATATCTTCTTACTCACAACACTTATGAGATTTATTCAACTTTCTGGTTGTTCTCCACTGATTAGTGGTTCCAAATAAAGCTTCTTATATCGTGGTTCATCCTGGTTTGATGAAAATCATGAAGATATTGCCATACGTCCGAACATGCTAATCTGGAATAATCTGGATAGAAAGTGGGATATCTTCTTACACACAACTCCTATGATATTTTTTCAACTTCCTGGTTATTCTCCACTGATTAGTGGTTCCAAGTAAAGCTTCTTAGATCGTGGTTCATCCTGGTTTGATGAGAATCATGAAGATATTGCCATACATCCGAACAGGCTAATCTGGAATAATCTGGATAGAAAGTGGGATATCTTCTTACTCACAACTCCTATGAGATTTTTTTAACTTCCTGGTTATTCTCCACTGATTAGTGGTTCCAAATAAAGCTTCTTAGATCGTTGTTCATCCTAGTTTGATAAGAATCATGAAGATAATGGCATATGTCCGAACAGGCTAATCTGGAATCCTCTGGATAGAAGGTGGGATATCTTCTTGCTCACAACACTTATGAGATTTATTCAACTTCCTGGTTATTCTCCACTGATTAGTGGTTCCAAATAAATCTTCTTAGATCGTGGTTCATCCTGGTTTGATAAGAATCATGAGGATATTGCCATATGTCCGAACAGGCTAATCTGGAATCACCTGGATAGAAGGTGGGGTATCTTCTTGCTCACAACACTTATGAGATTTATTCAACTTCCTGGTTATTCTCCACTAATTAGTGGTTCCAAATAAAGCTTCTTAGATTGTGGTTCATTCTGGTTTGATAAGAATCATGAGGATATTGCCATATGTCCGAACTGGCTAATCCGGAATCATCTGGATAGAAGGTGGGATATCTTCTTACTCAAAACACTTATGAGATTTATTCAACTTCCTGGTTATTCTCCACTGATTAGTGGTTCCAAATAAAGCTTCTTAGATCGTGGTTCATCCTGGTTTGATAAGAATCATGAAGATAATGGCATATGTCCGAACATGCTAATCTGGAATCATCTGGATTGAAGGTGGGATATCTTCTTGCTCACAACACTTATGAGATTTATTCAACTTCCTGGTTATTCTCCACTGATTAGTGGTTCCAAATAAAGCTTCTTAGATCGTGGTTCATCCTGGTTTGATAAGAGTCATGAAGATATTGCCATATGTCCGAACAGGCTAATCTAGAATCATCTGGGTAGAAAGTGGGATATCTTCTTACTCACAACTCCTATGAGATTTATTCATCTTCCTGGTTATTCTCCACTGATTAGTGGTTCCAAATAAAGCTTCTTAGATCGTGGTTCATCCTGGTTTGATAAGAATCATGAAGATAATGGAATATGTCCGAACAGGCTAATCTAGAATCATCTGGATAAAAGGTGGGATATCTTCTTGCTCACAACACTTATGAGATTTATTCAACTTCCTGGTTATTCTCCACTGATTAGTGGTTCCAAATAAAGCTTCTTAGATCGTGGTTCATCCTGGTTTGATAAGAATCATGAAGATATGGCCATATGTCCGAACAGACTAATCTGGAATCATCTAGATAGAAATTGGGATATCTTCTTACTCACAACTCCGATGAGATTTATTCAACTTACTGGTTATTCTCCATGATTAGTGGTTCCCAATAAAGCCTCTTACATATTGGTTCATCCTGGTTTTATAAGAATCATGAAGATATTGCCATATGTCCGAACAGGCTAATCTAGAATCATCTTGATAGAAGGTGGGATATCTTCTTGCTCACAACACTTATGAGATTTATTCAACTTCCTGGTTATTCTCCACTGATTAGTGGTTCCAAATAAAGCTTCTTAGATTGTGGTTCATTCTGGTTTGATAAGAATCATGAGGATATTGCCATATGTCCGAACTGGCTAATCTGGAATCATCTGGATAGAAGGTGGGATATCTTCTTACTCACAACACTTATGAGATTTATTCAACTTCCTGGTTATTCTCCACTGATTAGTGGTTCCAAATAAAGCTTCTTAGATCGTGGTTCATCCTGGTTTTATAAGAATCATGACGATAATGGCATATGTCCGAACAGGCTAATCTGGAATCATCTGGATTGAAGGTGGGATATCTTCTTGCTCACAACACTTATGAGATTTGTTCAACTTCCTGGTTATTCTCCACTGATTAGTGGTTCCAAATAAAGCTTCTTAGATCGTGGTTCATCCTGCTTTGATAAGAATCATGAAGATATTGCCATATGTCCGAACAGGCTAATCTAGAATCATCTGGGTAGAAAGTGGGATATCTTCTTACTCACAACTCCTATGTGATTTATTCATCTTCCTGGTTATTGTCCACTGATTAGTGGTTCCAAATAAAGCTTCTTAGATCGTGGTTCATCCTGGTTTGATAAGAATCATGAAGATAATGGCATATGTCCGAACAGGCTAATCTGGAATCATCTGGAGAGAAGGTGGGATATCTTCTTGCTCAAAACACTTATGAGATTTATTCAACTTCCTGGTTATTCTCCACTGATTAGTGGTTCCAAATAAAGCTTCTTAGATCGTGGTTCATCCTGGTTTGATAATGATCATGAAGATATTGCCATATGTCCGAACAGGCTAATTTGGAATCATCTGGATAGAAAGTGGGATATCTTCTTACTCACAACTCCTATGAGATTTGTTCAACTTCCTGGTTATTCTCCACTGATTAGTGGTTCCAAATAAAGCTTCTTAGATCGTGGTTCATCCTGGTTTGATAAGAATCATGAAGATAATGGCATATGTCCGAACAGACTAATCTGGAATCATCTGGATAGAAGGTGGGATATCTTCTTGCTCACAACACTTATGAGATTTATTCGACTTCATGGTTATTCTCCACTGATTAGTGGTTCCAAATAAAGCTTCTTAGATCGTGTTTCATCCTGGTTTGATAAGACTCCTGAAGATATTGCCATATGTCCGAACAGGCTAATCTGGAATCATCTGGATAGAAAGTGGGATATCTTTTTACTCACAACTCCTATGAGATTTATTCAACATCCTGGATATTCTCCACTGATTAGTGGTTCCAAATAAAGCTTCTTAGATCGTGGTTCATCCTGGTATGATAAGAATCATGAATGTATTGCCATATGTCCGAACAGGCTAATCAGGAATCAACTGGATAGAAAGTGGGATATCTTCTTATTCACAACTCCTATGAGATTTATTCAACTTCCTGGATATTCTCTACTTACTAGTGGTTCCAAATAAAGCTTCTTAGATCGTGGTTCATCCTGGTTTGATAAGAATCATGATGATAATGGCATATGTCCGAACATGCTAATCTGGAATCATCTGGATAGAAGGTGGGATATCTTCTTGCTCACAACACTTATGAGATTTATTCAACTTCCTGGTTATTCTCCACTGATTAGTGGTTCCAAATAAAGCTTCTTAGATCGTGGTTCATCCTGGTTTAATAATAATCATGAAGATATTGACATATGACCGAACACGCTAATCTGGAATCATCCGGATAGAAAGTGGGATATCTTCTTACTCACAACTCCTATCAGATTTATTCAACTTCATGGTTATTCTCCACTGATTAGTGGTTCCAAATAAAGCTTCTTAGAACGTGGTTCATCCTGGTTTGATAAGAATCATGAAGATAATGGCATATGTCCGAACAGGCTAATCTGGAATCATCTGGATAGAAGGTGGGATATCTTCTTGCTCAAAACACTTATGAGATTTATTCAACTTCCTGCTTATTCTCCACTGATTAGTGGTTCCAAATAAAGCTTCTTAGATCGTGGTTCATCCTGGTTTGATAAGAATCATGAAGATAATGGCATATGTCCAAACAGGCTAATCTGGAATCATCTGGATAGAAAGTGGGATATCTTCTTGCTCACAACACTTATGAGACTTATTCGACTTCGTGGTTATTCTCCACTGATTAGTGGTTCCAAATAAAGCTTCTTAGATCGTGGTTCATCCTGTTTTGATAAGAATCATGAAGCTAATGGCATATGTCCGAACAGGCTAATCTGGAATCATCTGGATAGAAGGTGGGATATCTTCTTGCTCAAAACACTTATGAGATTTATTCAACTTCCTGGTTATTCTCCACTTATTAGTGGTTCCCAATCAAAGTTCTTACATATTGGTTCATCCTGGTTTGATAAGAATCATGAAGATATCGCCATATGCCGAACAGGCTAATCTGGAATCATCTGGATAGAAAGTGGGATATCTTCTTACTCACAACTCCTATCAGATTTATTCAACTTCCTGGTTATTCTCCACTGATTAGTGGTTCCAAATAAAGCTTCTTAGATCGTGGTTCATCCTGGTTTGATAATAATCATGAAGATATTGCTATATGTCCGAACATGCTAATTTGGAATCATCTGGATAGAAAGTGGGATATCTTCTTACTCACAACTCCTATTAGATTTATTCAACTTCCTGGTTATTCTCCACTGATTAGTGGTTCCAAATAAAGCTTCTTAGATCGTGGTTCATCCTGGTTTGATAAGAATCATGAAGATAATGGCATATGTCCGAACAGACTAATCTGGAATCATCTGGATAGAAGGTGGGATATCTTCTTGCTCACAACACTTATGAGATTTATTCGACTTTGTGGTTATTCTCCACTGATTAGTGGTTCCAAATAAAGCTTCTTAGATCGTGGTTCATCCTGGTTTGATAAGACTCATGAAGATATTGTCATATGTCCGAACAGGCTAATCTGGAATCATCTGGATAGAAAGTGGGATATCTTTTTACTCACAACTCCTATGAGATTTATTCAAAATCCTGGATATTCTCCACTGATTAGTGGTTCCAAATAAAGCTTCTTAGATCGTGGTTCAACCTGGTTTGATAAGAATCATGAAGATAATTGCATATGTCCGAACATGCTAATCTGGAATCATCTGGATAGAAGGTGGGATATCTTCTTGCTCAAAGCACTTATGAGATTTATTCAACTTCCTGGTTATTCTCCATTGATTAGTGGTTCCAAATAAATCTTCTTAGATCGTGGTTCATCCTGGTTTGATAATAATCATGAAGATATTGCCATATGTCCGAACAGGCTAATCTGAAATCATCTGGATAGAAAGTGGAATATCTTCTTACTCACAACTCCTATGAGATTTATTCAACTTCCTGGTTATTCTCCACTGATTAATGGTTCCAAATAAAGCTTCTTACATTGTGGTTCATCCTGGTTTGATAAGAATCATGAAGATAATGGCATATGTCCGAACAGGCTAATCTGGAATTATCTGGATAGAAAGTGGGATATCTTTTTGCTCAAAACACTTATGAGATTTATTCAAATTCCTGGTTATTCTCCACTGATTAGTGGTTCCAAATAAAGCTTCTTAGATCGTGGTTCATCCTGGTTTGATAAGACTCATGAAGATATTGCCATATGTCGGAACAGGCTAATCTGGAATCATCTGGATAGAAAGTGGGATATCTTTTTACTCACAACTCCTATGAGATTTATTCAACATCTTGGATATTCTCCACTGATTAGTGGTTCCAAATAGAGCTTCTTAGATCGTGGTTCAACCTGATTTGATAAGAATCATGAAGATAATGGCATATGTCCGAACAGGCTAATCTAGAATCATCTATTATTTTTAGTAATCTGAGTGTTTATGAAAGGTTGAAAGAGATTAAGAGACTAAGAGATTCAAAGATTGGTGAAATAGATTTCTAGATTCAATAGTAACCTCAAGACTTAGAGAGAAAGAGACTCATAACTTGCTTAGTTTATTAATGAGAGATGATTACAAATATATAGTGTAGAGATAACAAGGGTTTGCGCAAGATAAAGAGGTCAAGATACTATTCTAAGCATGTAGAGTCAACGATTGTTTAGGCGCCTGATTTGAATAGTTGGTCCATATGCTTCACATGCTTTGGCATCTTGACTAGATGCTCTTTGCCTTTCCAGCCTTAGCCAGCCTGTCAAGGCGCGCCAATACCTTATCTTCAAACGGTCACAAGCTTCTTCTCTTAACCCTCTCCTTGGTTAAGAGTCTCCGAGATCACTTCACCTCTCCTCTTCTCCATTTACTTATTTACCTCAGTAACTTCTCTTTTACCACAGTAACTTAAAGTTACTGTAATAGTAACTTCCCAAATAGTAACTTGAACTCTTTCTCCTCTTCTCCTTTCCATGTTAATCTCTTCTCTATCTCATGAATATCATCACCTCATCTCAACACTCCCCCTCAAGCTTGACCATGTGGAACAAGTCAAGCTTGGATTGCCATGAGATCTTCCTCATTAAAAACCTCACTAGAGAAAACCCATTGGGACAAAACTCTAATGAGGGAAAAAGAGTGAAGACCTCACAGCAAAGGGGATCAGCTCTTCCTGCTCAAATCAATGAGGCCCAATCTGATATGGATGGACTCCATTGTCTTCTGCCTCGCAGCCTTGGTGAACACATCAGCTAGCTGATCTTCACTTCTGGTGTAACATGGTAAGATAACTCCAAGCACAATCATCTGCCTGACCTTGTGACAATCAACCTCTATATGCTTGGCCCTCTCATGGAACACTGAGTTGGATGCAATGTGAATGGCTGCTTGGTTATCACAATGCATAGTCATTGGTGTAGCTTGATCAATCTCTAAATGCTTCAGAATCCCCTTGATCCATGCAAGCTCATTGGTTAGCTTCAGCATGGCTCTGTACTCGGCTTCAGCACTAGAACATGAGACCACCTTCTGCTTCTTACTCTTCCAAGTAACCAAGTTCCCACCAATGAAAGTACAATAGCCAGTGGTTAATCTTCTATCAGTTCTATCTCCTGCCCAATCAGCATCACAATAGCCCACCACTTCTGTACTCTTGTTGCAACCCATCCAAAATCCAAGACCTTGTGTACCATTCAGATACATCAATAGTCTTTCCACCATGCGCCAGTGATGCTCCTTTGGAGCTTGCATATGCTGGCTTACCTGATTCACAGCAAAACATATATCAGGCCGAGTGATTGTCAAATAGATTAACTTACCAACAAGCTTTCTATAAAGCTTTGGATCATGGAAGAGCTTGCTATCTTCAATCTCCCCCTCACGTGGGACCTTGTACCCATCCTCCATGGGCATCTTAGCCACCTTGCCTCCATATGCACCTGCATCTTTCAAAAGATCAAGTGTATATTTCCTTTGAGAGATAAACAATCCTTCCTTGGCTCTACACAACTCAATACCAAGGAAGTACTTCATCTCTCCTAAGTCTTTAATGTCAAAAACAGATTTGAGAAACTCCTTAGTTGCCTTGATACCTGTTTTATCAGAACCAGTAATGATAATATCATCTACATACACAAGGATTACAATGATACCTGAGGGTGTAACCAATGTGAAGAGAGTATGATCAAGTTCTGACTTTCTGAAACCTCTACCATTCAAGGTTGTGCTCAATTTGTGGTACCAAGCTCTAGGAGATTGCTTAAGACCATAGATTGCTTTCTTTAATCTCAAGACATTTCCCTTCTTCACTAGGTGCTCAAGACCAGGAGGTGGCAACATATACACTTCATCCTCTAGTTCTCCTTGTAGAAAAGCATTCTTGACATCCATTTGCCAAAGATCCCACTCAAAGTTCACTGCCAATGATAAGACTACTCGGATAGTGTGAAGCTTGGCCACTGGTGCAAATGTATCAATGTAGTCTTCTCCATATGTTTGAGTGAACCCTCTTGCCACCAGTCTTGTCTTGCGCCTATCTATCTTCCCATTTGGAAGATACTTGATAGTAAAGATCCATCTACTAGACACAGCCCTCTTGCCCTTTGGTAAAGCACTCTCATACCATGTATCATTCTTGATCATGGCATCTGCTTCAGCATTGACTGAGTCTCTCCATTCTTGTATAAGCATTGCTTCTTCATAGCTTCTTGGAACATAACTCTCATCCAAGCTTACTTGAAAAGCACAATGCTCTTCTGGATATTGAGCAAAGGAGCACACAGCCTGAGAAGGATGCTCCACAGCCTGGGCATTGTAGTACACTCTCGTGTTTACCCAGTTGGAAGCATCCCTCTTGACCCTTGTACTCCTTCTCAAAGCTGGTGGTGAGACATCTTGTGATACTGGCTCGGCTTGCTCTTGTTCTTGTACACTGTCTTGTACACCCTCACCAGATGCTTCACCACTCTCTTCACTAGTTACTGGCTGACTCTCTTCAGTTCCATTACTAGCTTCCACACCTTGGTCATGAGAACCACTCGAGCTCTCATCTCCACTTGAACTCTCTCCCCCCACATGATCAAGGTTGGAAGTTGTTTGACCCACTGCTTGATCTCTTGGTGGTGTTCTTGTTGTTGATTCCCGAGGCTGATCTTGGGACATGTTGATTCCAAGACCCTCTAAGATGGTTCTCAATGTAGAAGCTCTATATGAGGTAAGATCCTTCAAATCTTCCTGATTCTGCTCCTCATAGTAACCCCTTTCTTCTATAAACTTCACTTCTCTTGATACTAACACTCTTCTTGTGTCAGGATCATAGCACTTGTAACCCTTTTGTGAGGATGAATATCCCACAAACATTGCCTTCATACTTCTAGCTTCCAGCTTGTTTCTCATTTCACTAGGCACCATCACATAGCACAAACATCCAAACACTCTCATATGCTCCAAGGTAGGTTTGTATTGGTTTAATACCTCAAATGGAGCCTGCCCTTTCAAGACTAGTGTAGGAGTTCGGTTGATCAGATAGCATGCTGTAGTCACAGCATCACTCCAAAACCTCTTAGGCACTTTAGACTGAAGCATCAATGTCCTTGCCACCTCCATGAGATGTCTATTCTTCCTTTCAGCTACACCATTCTGTTGTGGTGTATAGGGACAACTCGTTTGATGCAAGATTCCATGAGAAGATAGGTGTTGCTTGAAAGCATGACCAATGTACTCTCCACCATTATCAGACCTGAAAATCTTAATCTTGGCATGATATTGGTTAGTCACATAAGCTTGAAAATTTTTAAATGCATCAAGCACCCTATCTTTGGTTGGAATAAGTGTTAGCCAGGTGTATTTGGATTTTTCATCAATGAAAGAGACATAATACTTATGAGAATCTCTAGACAAGCAAGGAGCAGTCCAAACATCAGAATGAATAAGGTCAAAACATTTCTCATAAACAGTAGAAGAGTTTGGAAAGACAGTTTTACAATGCTTGCCTAAAATACAAGCTTCACAATCATTATTCTCAAAAGAAACACCTGGCAACATCAGTTTAAAAGCCTTATTATGAGGGTGTCCTAGTCTAGCATGCCACAATGCATTTTTACTCAAACCAGAAGCAGAAATAGTAGTAAACGAGCAGCTATAGTTTGAAATAGAGCAAGATCTTCAAGCAAATACAAGTAACCCTTGGTCACTCCTTTTCCAATCATCTTGCTGCTTTTAATATCCTGAAACTTCACATCATCAGGGCTAAAGATAACATTACATTGCAAATCAGTAGCACATCTCTTAACAGATAAAAGATTTGAAGCAAAATCAGGCATATAAAGAGCTTGAGACTCCTTATCAAACAGCTTGAGACTTCCTATTCCTTTAATAGGAATCCTATCACCATTAGCAATCATCACATGACCAAAATGAGGGAGAATGTTCTTAATCAACCTAGTGTCACTTATCATGTGATGAGATGCACCAGAATCAACTATCAATGGCTTTGATGCACAAGACTTAGCAATGAGAGCAAGGATACTAGATTGCTTGAAAGAATGAATATGATCAGTCCTAGCAAGACTAGCAATACTAGAAACATTATGCATATCTCTTATTCTATCAACCATGCTATCAATGCTACTCATTTCCACAGGATTATCTACCATCCTAGCACCAAAAGAATACCCAAAGTCATTACCAAATTTACCATGATCCTTGAAGTGTTTTATGATTGCATCAAGGTCGGATTTCTTGATGTAATCATCACAAGGGTTGCTGCGGATGGTAGGAGCACCAGAATAGGCCACCAGGGACTTGCCATCACCACCAGCATCCTGCATAGCCACTTCCTGACTCTTGCTAGTACCAGCTCCACTCGATCCTCCACTTGAACTATCAGACATGTGAGCCCTTGCTTCTCTGTCCTTCATGAACTTAGCTGGCTTCAAGTGTGGATGGAGTATCCAGCAGCTGCTCTTCTTATGCCCATGCTTCTTACAGTGATCACAATTGCCATTGAACTTCTCATACTTCCCTTGCACTGCCTTGTTAGCTTGGTGACCATCTCCTGGTTCAGCTTGAACCGCTTGGTTAGCTAGTGACATCTCTCCCTTCTTCCCAAATAGCCCAATAGAACCTTGTTCTTTTTGAATCCGGGAACACACCTCCTCAAGGTCTGGCAGATCATCCTCTCTTAGTAGCTTCAGTATCAATCCATTGTAGGCCGGGTTCAGAGTAAGAAGAAAGCCAAAGACCTTGTCTTGCTCTCTTCTCTTGTTAAGCTCATCAGCATCTAGAGTACTCGGCCTCAACATTTCCAACTCAGACAAGAGTGATCTGAACCTTCCCAAGTGTTTAGTGAACTCCATATCCTCTTGTACAAGCAGATTGATAGCTTGCTTGATCTCAAACACTCGGCTCAGGTTTGATGTGTTGCCATACACCTTCTTCAGGGTATCCCACAGCTCCTTGGCTGTTTCACAGTAGCTATATTCTTCTAGTATAGCCGGCTCAAGAGATGCATGGAGAACAGACATCACCAACATGTCTTCTTGTTCCCACTTCTCAAGCGCATCACTTGAGGTTTCTTCTCCCTCTTTTCCTTGAGTAAGAAGCTTTGGAGGATCTCCTGGTATGATATGCTTCCAGAGACCCTTGCATCCAAATGTGGTTCTCACCATCCGAGACCACACCAAGTAGTTGCTTCCCTTGAAGCAAACCGCCACCTTCATATTGTTGTATCCACCACTTTCCATCTTGAAAGCCGACACCTTTAGACTTCAACTAACACTTCTTGAGCTTGTAAACACCTGAACAATACTCAACAATCCCAGACTTGTACTCACAACTCCACACACAAGAGAAATGAACAAGCTTTCAAGATACCCGCAAGTACACAATCACAAGAACACTAGTTTCTGTTTGGATCTTCACTAAGGAATCACCAAAGATTTCAAAGATCTTAGAGTCTATCCGCAAACACAACTAAGAACACTAACTTTTCCTTGGATCTTCACTAAGGAATCACCAAAGAAAGTAAAAGTGCTTGACAAGTAACCGCAAGAACACACCAAGAACACAAACCTCTCTTTGGATCTTCACTAGGAATCACCAAAGAGTCTTCTCGAACTCAGATTGTCTTCAACCTGGCTCTGATACCATATTATTTTTTTAGTAATCTGAGTGTTTATAAAAGGTTGAAAGAGATTAAGAGACTAAGAGATTCAAAGATTGGTGAAATAGATTTCTAAATTCAATAGTAACCTCAAGACTTCGAGAGAAAGAGACTCATAACTTGCTTAGTTTATTAATGAGAGATGATTACAAATATATAGTGTAGAGATAACAAGGGTTTGCGCAAGATAAAGAGGTAAAGATACTATTCTAAGCATGTAGAGTCAAGGAGTGTTTAGGCGCCTGATTTGAATACTTGGTCCATATGCTTCACATGCTTTGGCATCTTGACTAGATGCTCTTTGCCTTTCTAGCCTTAGCCAGCCTGTCAAGGCGCGCCAATACCTTATCTTCAACCGGTCACAAGCTTCTTCTCTTAACCCTCTCCTTGGTTAAGAGTCTCCGAGATCACTTCACCTCTCCTCTTCTCCATTTACTTATTTACCTCAGTAACTTCTCTTTTACCACAGTAACTTAAAGTTACTGTAATAGTAACTTCCCAAATAGTAACTTGAACTCTTTCTCCTCTTCTCCTTTCCATGTTAATCTCTTCTCTATCTCATGAATATCATCACCTCATCTCAACATCATCTGGATAGAAGGTGGGATATCTTCTTGCTCACAACACTTATGAGATTTATTCAACTTCCTGGTTATTCTCCACTGATTAGTGGTTCCAAATAAAGCTTCTTAGATCGTGGTTCATCCTGGTTCTATAAGAATCATGAATGTATTGCCATATGTCCGAACAGGCTAATTTGGAATCAACTGGATAGAAAGTGGGATATCTTCTTACTCACAACTCCTATGAGATTTATTCAACTTCCTGGATATTCTCTACTGATTAGTGGTTCCAAATAAAGCTTCTTAGATCGTGGTTCATCCTGGTTTGATAAGAATCATGAAGATAATGGCATATGTCCGAACATGCTAATTTGGAATCATCTGGATAGAAGGTGGGATATCTTCTTGCTCAAAGCACTTATGAGATTTATTCCACTTCCTGGTTATTCTCCACTGATTAGTGGTTCAAAATAAAACTTCTTAGATCGTGGTTCATCCTGGTTTGATAATAATAATGAAGATATTGCCATATGTCCGAACAGGCTAATCTGGAATCAACTGGATAGAAAGTGGGATATCTTCTTACTCACAACTCCTATGAGGTTTATTCAACTTCCTGGATATTCTCTACTGATTATTGGTTCCAAATAAAGCTTCTTAGATCGTGGTTCATCCTGGTTTGATAAGAATCATGAAGATAATGGCATATGTCCGAACATGCTAATCTGGAATCATCTGGATAGAAGGTGGGATATCTTCTTGCTCAAAGCACTTATGAGATTTATTCAACTTCCTGGTTATTCTCCACTGATTAGTGGTTCCAAATAAAGCTTCTTAGATCGTGGTTCATCCTGGTTTGATAAGAATCATGAATGTATTGCCATATGTCCGAACAGGCTAATCTGGATTCAACTGGATAGAAAGTCGGATATCTTCTTACTCACAACTCCTATGAGTTTTATTCAACTTCCTGGTTATTCTCCACTGATTAGTGGTTCCAAATAAAGCTTCTTAGATCGTGGTTCATCCTGGTTTGATAATAATCATGAAGATATTGCCATATGTCCGAACAGGCTAATCTGGAATCATCTGGATAGAAAGTGGGATATCTTCTTACTCACAACTCCTATGAAATTTATTCAACTTCCTGGTTATTCTCCACTGATTTATGGTTCCAAATAAAGCTTCTTAGATCGTGGTTCATCCTGGTTTGATAAGAATCATGAAGATAATGGCATATGTCCGAACAGGCTAATCTGGAATTATCTGGTAAAAAGTGGGATATCTTCTTGCTCAAAACACTTATGAGATTTAGTCAACTTCCTGGTTATTCTCAACTTATTAGTGGTTCCAAATAAAGCTTCTTAGATCATGGTTCATCCTGGTTTGATAAGACTCATGAAGATATTGCCATATGTCCTAACAGGCTAATCTCGAATCATCTGGATAGAAAGTGGGATATCTTCTTACTCACAACTCCTATGAGATTTATTCAACTTCCTGGTTATTCTCCACTGATTAATGGTTCCAAATAAAGCTTCTTAGATCGTGGTTCATCCTGGTTTGATAAGAATCATGAAGATAATGGCATATGTCCGAAAAGGCTAATCTGGAATTATCTGGATAGAAAGTGGGATATCTTCTTGCTCAAAACACTTATGAGATTTATTCAACTTCCTGGTTATTCTCCACTGATTATTGGTTCCAAATAAAGCTTCTTAGATCGTGGTTCATCCTGGTTTGATTAGACTCATGAAGATATTGCCATATGTTTGAACATGCTAATCTGGAATCATCTGGATAGAAAGTGGGATATCTTCTTACTCACAACTCCTATGAGATTTATTTAACTTTCTGGTTATTCTCCACTGAATAGTGGTTCCAAATAAATCTTCTTAGATCGTGGTTCATCCTGGTTTGATAAGAATCATGAAGATAATGGCATTTGTTCGAACAGGCTAATCTGGAATCATGTGGATAGAAAGTGGGATATCTTCTTACTCACAACTCCTATGAGATTTTATTCAATTTCCTGGTTATTCTCCACTGATTACTGGTTCCCAATCAAGCTTCTTACATATTGTTTCATCCTGGTTTGATAAGAATCATGATGATATTGCCATATGTCCGAACAGGCTAATCTGGAATCATCTGGATATAAAGTGGGAAATCTTCTTACTCACAACTCCTATGAGATTTATTAAACTTCCTGGTTATTCTCCACTGATTAGTGGTTCCAAATAAAGCTTCTTTGATCGTGGTTCATCCTGGTTTGATAAGAATCATGAAGATAATGACATATGTCCGAACAAGCTAATTTGGAATCATCTGGATAGAAGGTGGGATATCTTCTTTCTCCCAACACTTATGAGATTTATTCGACTTCGTGGTTATTCTCCACTGATTAGTGGTTCCAAATAAAGCTTCTTAGATCGTGGTTTATCCTGGTTTGATAAGACTCATGAAGATATTGCCATATGTCCGAACAGGCTAATCTGGAATCACTGGACAGAAAGTGGGATATCTTCTTACTCACAACTCCTATGAGATTTATTCAACTTCCTGGATATTCTCCACTGATTAGTGGTTCCAAATAAAGCTTCTTAGATCGTGGTTCATCCTGGTTTGATAAGAATCATGAAGATAATGGCATATGTCCGAACAGGCTAATCTGGAATCATCTGGATAGAAGGTGCGATATCTTCTGGCTCACAACGCTTATGAGATTTATTCAACTTCCTGGTTATTCTCCACTGATTAGTGGTTCCAAATAAAGCTTCTTAGATCGTGGTTCATCCTGGTTTGATAAGAATCATGAATGTATTGCCATATGTCCGAATAGGCTAATCTGGAATCATCTGGATAGAAAGTGGGATGTCTTCTTACTCATAACTCCTATGAGATTTATTCAACTTCTTGGTTATTTTCCACTGATTAGTGGATCAAAATAGAACAAAACTTAGCTTCGCCCCCTAAGGTGAATCTCTACATTCACCCACCAATAAGAATTAGTTAATTGAGATTTGATATCTATTAAAAAAGGAAACCAAGTAATAAGAATTTAATAAAATAAAATTATGTTTTTAGATAAATAAAAATAGTAGCAATTATCAAAAAAAAATAACTTTTTAATACTGATAAATCCGTCAGAAATACTAAACCCTAAACCCTAAACCTTAAATTCTAAATACTAAACCCTAAACCCTTGGGAAAAGCCTGAACCCTTGGGCAAATCCTATACCCTCAACCCTCAAATTTAAACCAAACTTTAAATCATAAACTAAATCCTAATCCCTAAACCCTAAATCAAAACTCCTAATACTAAACCCTAAATCCTAAATTCTAAAATGGTTTATGGTTTAAGATTAAGGGTTTATGATTTAATATTTATCAAAGAGTTTAGGGTTTAGGGTTTCGTGTTTAGAATTTAGGGTTTAATATTATGGTTTATGATTAAGGGTTTAAGGTTTAGGGTTTAAGATTAACGATTTTGGGTATAGGATTTGTCCAAGGGTTCAGGCTTTCCCCAAGGGTTTAGGGTTTAGTATTTAGAATTTAGGATTTAGGGTTTAGTATTTTCTGACGGGTTTATCAATATTAAAAAAAAAAAAAATTATAATTGCTACTATTTTTATTTATTTAAAAATATAATTGTATTCATTAAATTCTTATTATTTGGTTTCCTTTTTAAAGAGATATCAAATCACAATTAACTAATTCCTATTGTTGGGTGAATGTAGAGGTTCTCCTTAGGGGGTGAAGCTAAGTTTTTTTCTTCAAAATAAAGCTTCTTAGATCGTGGTTCATCCTGGTTTGATAAGAATCATGAAGATAATGGCATATGTCCGAACATGCTAATATGGAATCATCTGGATAAAAGGTGGGATATCTTCTTGCTCAAAGCACTTATGAGATTTATTCAACTTCCTTGTTATTCTCCACTGATTAGTGGTTCCAAATAAAGCTTCTTAGATCGTGGTTCATCCTGGTTTGATAATAATCATGAAGATATTGCTATATGTCCGAACATGCTAATCTGGAATCATCTGGATAGAAAGTGGGATATCTTCTTACTCACAACTCCTATGAGATTTATTCAACTTCCTGGTTATTCTCCACTGATTAGTGGTTCCAAATAAAGCTTCTTAGATCGTGGTTCATCCTGGTTTGATAAAAATCATGAAGATAATGGCATATGTCCGAACAGGCTAATCTGGAATCATCTGGATAGAAGGTGGGATATCTTCTTGCTCAAAACACTTATGAGATTTATTCAACTTCCTGGTTATTCTCCACTGATTAGTGGTTCCAAAAAAAGCTTCTTAGATCGTGGTTCATCCTATTTTGATAAGACTCATGAAGATATTGCCATATGTCCGAACAGGCTAATCTGGAATCATCTGGATAGAAAATAGGATATCTTCTTACTCACAACTCGTATGGGATTTATTCAACTTCCTGGTTATTCTCCACTGATTAGTGGTTCCAAATAAAGCTTCTTAGATCGTTGGTCATCCTGGTTTGATAAGAATCATGAAGATAATGGCATATGTCCGAAAAGGCTAATCTGTAATCATCTAGATAGAAGGTGAGATATCTTCTTGCTCACAACACATATGAGATTTATTCAACTTCCTGGTTATTGTTCACTGATTAGTGGTTCCAAATAAAGCTTCTTAGATCGTGGTTCATCCTGGTTTGATAAGAATCATGAAGATATTGCCATATGTCCGAACATGCTAATCTGGAATCATCTGGATAGAAAGTGGGATATCTTCTTACTCACAACTCCTATAAGATTTATTTAACTTCCTGGTTATTCTCCACTGAATAGTGCTTCCAAATAAAGCTTCTTATATCGTGGTTCATCCTGGTTTGATAAGAATCATGAAGATAATGGCATATGTTCGAATAGGCTAATCTTGAATCATGTGGATAGAAAGTGGGATATCTTCTTACTAACAACTCCTATGAAATTTATTCAACTTCCTGGTTAATCTCCACTGATTAATGGTTCCCAATCAAGCTTCTTAGATCGTGGTTCATCCAGGTTTGATAAGACTCATGAAGATATTGCCATATGTCTGAACAAGCTAATCTGGAATCATCTGGATAGAAAGTGGGATATCTTCTTACTCACAACTCCTATGAGATTTATTCAATTTCCTGGATATTCTCCACTGATTAGTGGTTCCAAATAAAGCTTCTTAGATTGTGGTTTATCCTGGTTTGATAAGAATCATGAAGATAATGGCATATGTCCGAACAGGCTAATCTGGAATTATCTGGATAGAAAGTGGGATATCTTCTTGCTCAAAACACTTATGAGATTTATTCAACTTCCTGGTTATTCTCCACTGATTAGTGGTTCCAAATAAAGCTTCTTAGATCGTGGTTCATCCTGGTTTGATAAGACTCATGAAGATATTGCCATATATCCGAACAGGCTAATCTGGATTCATCTGGATAGAAAGTGGGATATCTTCTTACCCACAACTCGTATGAAATTTATTCAACTCCCTGGTTATTCTCCACTGATTAGTGGTTCCAAATAAAGCTTCTTAGATCGTGGTTCATCCTGGTTTGATAAGAATCATGAAGATAATGGCATATGTCTAAACAGGCTAATCTGGAATCATCTGGATAAAAGGTGGGATATCTTCTTGCTCACAACACTTATGAGATTTATTCAACTTACTGGTTATTCTCCACTGATTAGTGGTTCCAAATAAAGCTTCTTAGATCGTGGTTCATCCTGGTTTGATAAGAATCATGAATTTATTGCCATATGTCCGAATAGGCTAATCTGGAATCATCTGGATAGAAAGTGGGATGTCTTCTTACTCACAACTCCGATGAGATTTATTCAACTTCTTGGTTATTCTCCACTGATTAGTGGTTCAAAACAGAACAAAACTTAGCTTCACCCCCTAAGGTGAATCTCTACATTCACCCACCAATAAGAATTAGTTAATTGAGATTTGATATCTCTTAAAAAAAACCAAGTAATAAGAATTTAATAAAATAAAATTATGATTTTAGATAAATAAAAAATAGTAGCAATTATCAAAAAAAATATAACTTTTTAATATTGATAAATCCGTCAGAAATACTAAACCCTAAACCCTAAACCTTAAATTCTAAATACTAAACCCTAAAGCCTTGGGAAAAGGCTGAACCCTTGGGCAAATCCTATACCCTAAACCCTCAAATTTAAACCAAACTTTAAATCATAAACTAAATCATAATCCCCAAACCCTAAATCAAAACTCCTAATACTAAACCCTAAATCCTAAATTCTAAAATGGTTTATGGTTTAAGATTAAGGGTTTATGATTTGATATTTATCAAAGAGTTTAGGGTTTAGGGTTTCGTGTTTAGAATTTGGGGTTTAATATTATGGTTTATGATTAAGGGTTTAAGGTTTAGGGTTTAAGATTAACGATTTTGGGTATAGGATTTGTCCAAGGGTTCAGGCTTTCCCCAAGGGTTTAGGGTTTAGTATTTAGAATTTAGGGTTTAGGGTTTAGTATTTAGAATTTAGGGTTTAGGGTTTAGTATTTAGAATTTAGAGTTTAGGGTTTAGTATTTTCTGACGGGGTTATCAATATTAAAAAAAAAAATTTATAATTGCTACTATTTTTATTTATCTAAAAATATAATTGTATTCATTAAATTCTTATTATTTGGTTTTCTTTTTTTAAGAGATATCAAATCTCAATTAACTAATTCCTATTGGTGGGTGAATGTAGAGGTTCACCTTAGGGGGTGAAGCTAAGTTTTGTTCTTCAAAATAAAGCTTCTTAGATCGTGGTTCATCCTGGTTTGATAAGAATCATGAAGATAATGGCATATGTCCGAATATGCTAATATGGAATCATCTGGATAAAAGGTGGGATATCTTCTTGCTCAAAGCACTTATGAGATTTATTCAACTTCCTGGTTATTCTCCACTGATTAGTGGTTCCAAATAAAGCTTCTTAGATCGTGGTTTATCCTGGTTTGATAATTATCATGAAGATATTGCTATATGTCCAAACAGGCTAATTTGGAATCATCTGGATAGAAAGTGGGATATCTTCTTACTCACAACTCCTATGAGATTTATTCAACTTCCTGGTTATTTTCCACTGATTAGTGGTTCCAAATAAAGCTTCTTAGATCGTGGTTCATCCTGGTTTGATAAAAATCATGAAGATAATGGCATATGTCCGAACAGGCTAATCTGGAATCATCTGGATAGAAGGTGGGATATCTTCTTGCTCAAAACACTTATGAGATTTATTCAACTTCCTGGTTATTGTCCACTGATTAGTGGTTCCAAATAAAGCTTCTTAGATCGTGGTTCATCCTGGTTTGATAAGACTCATGAAGATATTGCCATATGTCCGAATAGGCTAATCTGGAATCATCTGGATAGAAAGTGGGATGTTTTCTTACTCACAACTCCGATGAGATTTATTCAACTTCTTGGTTATTCTCCACTGATTAGTGGTTCAAAATAGAACAAAACTTAGCTTCACCCCCTAAGGTGAATCTCTACATTCACCCACCAATAAGAATTAGTTAATTGAGATTTGATATCTCTTAAAAAAAAAACCAAGTAATAAAAATTTAATAAAATAAAATTATGTTTTTAGATAAATAAAAAATAGTAGCAATTATCAAAAAAAATATAACTTTTTAATATTGATAAATCCGTCAGAAATACTAAACCCTAAACCCTAAACCTTAAATTCTAAATACTAAACCCTAAAGCCTTGGGAAAAGCCTGAACCCTTGGGCAAATCCTATACCCTAAACCCTCAAATTTAAACCAAACTTTAAATCATAAACTAAATCATAATCCCTAAACCCTAAATCAAAACTCCTAATACTAAACCCTAAATCCTAAATTCTAAAATGGTTTATGGTTTAAGATTAAGGGTTTATGATTTGATATTTATCAAAGAGTTTAGGGTTTAGGGTTTCGTGTTTAGAATTTGGGGTTTAATATTATGGTTTATGATTAAGGGTTTAAGGTTTAGGGTTTAAGATTAACGATTTTGGGTATAGGATTTGTCCAAGGGTTCAGGCTTTCCCCAAGGGTTTAGGGTTTAGTATTTAGAATTTAGGGTTTAGGGTTTAGTATTTAGAATTTAGGGTTTAGGGTTTAGTATTTTCTGACGGGGTTATCAATATTAAAAAAAAAAATTTATAATTGCTACTATTTTTATTTATCTAAATATATAATTGTATTCATTAAATTCTTATTATTTGGTTTCTTTTTTTAAGAGATATCAAATCTCAATTAACTAATTCCTATTGGTGGGTGAATGTAGAGGTTCACCTTAGGGGGTGAAGCTAAGTTTTGTTCTTCAAAATAAAGCTTCTTAGATCGTGGTTCATCCTGGTTTGATAAGAATCATGAAGATAATGGCATATGTCCGAACATGCTAATATGGAATCATCTGGATAAAAGGTGGGATATCTTCTTGCTCAAAGCACTTATGAGATTTATTCAACTTCCTGGTTATTCTCCACTGATTAGTGGTTCCAAATAAAACTTCTTAGATCGTGGTTTATCCTGGTGTGATAATAATCATGAAGATATTGCTATATGTCCGAACAGGCTAATTTGGAATCATCTGGATAGAAAGTGGGATATCTTCTTACTCACAACTCCTATGAGATTTATTCAACTTCCTGGTTATTCTCCACTGATTAGTGGTTCCAAATAAAGCTTCTTAGATCATGGTTCATCCTGGTTTGATAAAAATCATGAAGATAATGGCATATGTCCGAACAGGCTAATCTGGAATCATCTGGATAGAAGGTGGGATATCTTCTTGCTCAAAACACTTATGAGATTTATTCAACTTCCTGGTTATTCTCCACTGATTAGTGGTTCCAAATAAAGCTTCTTAGATCGTGGTTCATCCTGGTTTGATAAGACTCATGAAGATATTGCCATATGTCCGAACAGGCTAATCTGGAATCATCTGGATAGAAAGTGGGATATCTTCTTACTCACAACTCGTATGAGATTTATTCAACTTCCTGGTTATTCTCCACTGATTAGTGGTTCCAAATAAAGCTTCTTAGATCGTGGTTCATCCTGGTTTGATAAGAATCATGAAGATATTGCCATATGTCCGAACATGCTAATCTGGAACCATCTGGATAGAAAGTGGGATATCTTCTTACTCACAACTCCTATGAGATTTATTTAACTTCCTGGTTATTCTCCACTGAATAGTGCTTCCAAATAAAGCTTCTTATACCGTGGTTCATCCTGGTTTGATAAGAATCATGAAGATAATGGCATATGTTCGAATAGGCTAATCTGGAATCATGTGGATAGAAAGTGGGATATCTTCTTACTCACAACTCCTATGAAATTTATTCAACTTCCTGGTTATTCTCCCCTGATTATTGGTTCCCAATCAAGCTTCTTAGATCGTGGTTCATCCTGGTTTGATAAGACTCATGAAAGATATTGCCATATGTCCGAACAAGCTAATCTGGAATCATCTGGATAGAAAGTGGGATATCTTCTTACTCACAACTCCTATGAGATTTATTCAACTTCCTGGATATTCTCCACTGATTTGTGGTTCCAAATAAAGCTTCTTAGATCGTGGTTCATCCTGGTTTGATAAGAATCATAAAGATAATGGCATATGTCCGAACAGGCTAATCTGGAATTATCTGGATAGAAAGTGGGATATCTTCTTGCTCAAAACACTTATGAGATTTATTCAACTTCCTGGGTATTCTCCACTGATTAGTGGTTCCAAATAAAGCTTCTTAGATCGTGGTTCATCCTGGTTTGATAAGACTCATGAAGATATTGCCATATGTCCGAACAGGCTAATCTGGAATCATCTGGATAGAAAGTGGGATATCTTCTTACTCACAACTCGTATGCGATTTATTTAAATTCCTGGTTATTATCCACTGAATAGTGGTTCCAAATAAAGCTTCTTAGATCGTGGTTCATCCTGGTTTGATAAGAATCATGAAGATAATGGCATATGTTCGAACAGGCTAATCTGGAATCATGTGGATAGAAAGTGGGGTATCTTCTTACTCGCAACTCCTATGAGATTTATTCAAATTCCTGTTTATTCGCCACTGATTAGTGGTTCCCAATCAAGCTTCTTACATATTGTTTCATCCTGGTTTGATAAGAATCATGAAGATATTGCCATATGTCCGAAAAGGCTAATCTGGAATCATCTGGATAGAAAGTGGGAAATCTTTTTACTCACAACTCCTATGAGATTTATTCAACTTCCTGGTTATTCTCCACTGATTAGTGGTTCCAAATAAAGCTTCTTAGATCGTGGTTCATCCTGGTTTGATAAGAATCATGAAGATAATGGCATATGTCCGAACAGCCTAATTTGGAATCATCTGGATAGAAGGTGGGATATCTTCTTGCTCACAACACTTATGAGATTTATTCGACTTTGTGGTTATTCTCCACTGATTAGTGGTTCCAAATAAAGTTTCTTAGATCGTGGTTCATCCTGGTTTGATATGACTAATGAAGATATTGCCATATGTCCGAACAGACTAATCTGGAATCATCTGGATAGAAAGTGGGATATCTTCTTACTCACAACTCCTATGAGATTTATTCAACTTCCTGGATATTCTCCACTGATTAGTGGTTCCAAATAAAGCTTCTTAGATCGTGGTTCATCCTGGTTTGATAAGAATCATGAAGATAATGGCATATGTCCGAACAGGCTAATCTGGAATCATCTGGATAGAAGGTGGGATATCTTCTTGCTCACAACACTTATGCGATTTATTCATTTTCTGGTTGTTCTCCACTGATTAGTGGTTCCAAATAAAGCTTCTTAGATCGTGGTTCATCCTGGTTCGATAAGAATCATGAATTTATTGCCATATGTCCGAATAGGCTAATCTAGAATCATCTGGATAGAAAGTGGGATGTCTTCTTACTCACAACTCCTATGAGATTTATTCAACTTCTTGGTTATTCTCCACTGATTAGTGGTTCCAAATAAAGCTTCTTAGATCGTGGTTCATCCTGGTTTGATAAGAATCATGAAGATAATGGCATATGTCCAAACATGCTAATCTGGAATCATATGGATAAAAGGTGGGATATCTTCTTGCTCAAAGCACTTATGAGATTTATTAAACTTCCTGGTTAGTCTCCACTGAATAGTGGTTCCAAATAAAGCTTCTTAGATCGTGGTTCATCCTGGTTTGATAAGAATCATGAAGATAATGGCATATGTCCAAACAGGCTAATCTGGAATCATCTGGATAGAAGGTGGGATATCTTCTTGCTCACAACACTTATGAGATTTCTTCAACTTTCTGGTTATTCTCCACTGATTAGTGGTTCCAAATAAAGCTTCTTAGATCGTGGTTCATCCTTGTTTGATAAGAATCATGAAGATAATGACATATGTCCGAACATGCTAATCTGGAATCATCTGGATAGAAGGTGGGATATCTTCTTGCTCACAACACTTATAAGATTTATTCAACTTCCTGTTATTCTCCACTGATTAGTGGTTCCAAATAAAGCTTCATAGATCGTGGTTCATCCTGGTTTGATAAGACTCATGAAGATATTGCCATATGTCCGAACAGGCTAATCTGGAATCATCTGGATAGAAAGTGGGATATCTTCTTACTCACAACTCCTATGAGATTTATTCAACTTCCTGGTTATTCTCCACTGATTAGTGGTTCCTAATCAAGCTTCTTACATATTGGTTCATCCTGGTTTGATAAGAACCATGAAGATATAGTGATAGGTTCCTAGGGATCTATCTGAAGCAAAGGTAACCAAGCAACCCACACAAAGGGTGATCTTAGAGTTAATGGAAGATGAAGTCGATGGCTGAGTGATGATCGTGTACGGTACTAGGACAGAACAAGGAGATGGCGTGATGATGATGATAGATATGAGGTATGGAGTCGTCTCTCAAGTGATATGAGATTCAGTTGAGATGGTTAGAAGTTTCTCTTGGAATCAAACGAGATTATAAGAGGAACAGATTCAAACTTGTAGAATCAAAAGGGTGATTTCTTGCTCAGAAATACTCAGATAGGTTTTTACTAAAAAGTCTGCGTACCTTCAAATTAGATAGGTCACGCCATATTTAAAAGAGATACAAGAGTTTTTCGCCATCCAAAACAGCAAGGCGTTTTTAAACAAAACAACAAGTCTTTTAAAACTAAAACAACTAGGCGTCTAGAATAGAATAAGGATGAGACGCCATTTATTCCAAATGATAATACTTTGTAACCTGATGTAGTGATGACTATGCCTCATTAAAAACCTTGATGAAGAACCTCCTACCTTCCAAATCATCACCAAGGAAAAGAGTACAGAAACCACCACTTAGTTACTTAGTGATTACCACCTGGTTCTTCACATATGAGAGTAGTTATATTGAATATCTCTGCTTCAGCTCCTTCTGGATTGATATCTTTCATGGTTATGAGTGCATGAGCTTCCTTAGCTAACTCTCTAGCTCTGGAACGTGTGATTCTTCCCACGAGCTCTGGTTCATCTTCCTCCAAGCTAGTCATGATCACATCATCCTCCCCCTCTTGAAAAGGATTTGTCCTCAAATCTGAATCTGCAACAAAAGAGAACAAATCAGAAACATTGAAAGTATCAGAGATATCGTACTTCCCTTGAAGGTCAATTCGGTAGGCGTTATTGTTGATCCTCTTGACTACTCGAAACGGTCCATCTACTCGTGGCATCAGCTTGTTCCTTCTCTCAGCTGGAAACCTATCCTTCCTTAGATAAATCCACACCAGGTCGCCTTCTTCAAATATCATCTCCTTACGTCCTTTGTTAGCATGCTTTTCATACTGCTTAGTCTTCTTCTCTATATTCTCCTTAGCCTTCTCATGTATCTTCAATATCTGTTCTGCCTTTTTTTTGCCATCCAAACTATACCTCTCTTTCAAAGGCAACGAGATCAAGTCTAATGGAGAACAAGGGTTAAAACCATAAACTATTTCAAAAGGAGAAAACAGAGTAGAAGAGTGCTTAGCGTGGTTGTAGGTAAATTCAACATGTGGTAGACATTCTTCCCATGACTTGAGGTTACTTTTCACCATTGCTCGCAGTAGTGTAGATAGGGATCAATTCACTACTTCTGTTTGCCCATCAGTTTGTGGATGACACGTAGTTGAGAAAGAAAGCTTTGTTCCCAACTTTTCCCACAACGTACGCCCAAAATGGCTTAGGAATTTTGTGTCACGATCTGAGACTATGACCTGAGGCATGCCGTGTAGCCTCACTACCTCTCGGAAGAACAAATTAGCCACGCTAACAGCATCATCGGTTTTGTGGCAAGCTATGAAGTGAGCCATCTTGCTAAACCTGTCCACAACCACAAAAACCGAATCTCTGCCGTTCCTGGTTCGAGGTAAGCCTATCACAAAATCCATAGAGATATCTGTCCAAGGATGAGATGGTATAGGTAAAGGAGTGTACAAATCGTGAGGTTGCACCTTACTCTTGGCCTGTTTACAGACAACACATCTTGAACAAACCTTTTCGACATCTTTCTTCATGTGTGGCCAGTAGAAGTGTCCCTGGAGGTCAAGCAAAGTTTTGGTGACTCCAAAGTGACCAGCAAGGCCGCCTGCATGAGCTTCTCGCACCATTAAATCACGAAGAGAACCGCTGGGTATACACAATCGGTTACTGAAGAACAAGTACCCTTCCTGTCTATAATACTTCTCAAATGCAAATTTAGAACACTTCGCATAGAAATCAGAGAAATCTGAGTCGGATTCATATAATTCTTTGATATGCTAAAATCCAATTAGTTTAGATGTTAAAGTAGCAAGGAGAGAGTACCTTCGGGATAATGCATCTGCGACTACATTATCCTTACCTTTCTTATACTTAATAACATATGGGAAGGTCTCTATGAACTCTATCCATCGACCGTGTCTCTTGTTGAGCTTTTGTTGTCCCTTGAGATGTTTAAGTGATTTCTGTATGTATCACAAACTCCTTGGGCCATAGATAATGCTGCCATGTCTGCAAGGCTCTCACTAATGCATACAGCTCCTTATCATAAGTTGGATAGTTCAGTGTGGATCCTCCCAGCTTTTCACTGAAGTAGGCTACTGGCCTTTTGTCTTGCATTAGTACAGCTCCGATTCCTACACCTGAAGCATCGCATTCAATTTCAAAAGTTTTTGAGAAATCAGGAAGAACTAAGAGAGGAGAATTGATAAGCTTCTCTTTTAAGGCTAAGAAAGCCTTTTCTTGTGCGTCCCCCCATTTAAATCCCACTTCCTTCTTGATAACTTCGGTTAATGGAGCTGCAATAGTGCTGAAATCTTTGACAAAACGCCGGTAGAAACCAGCTAGGCCATGGAAGCTTCCGACCTCTCCTACCGTCTGAGGGATCGGCCATTCTTTGATTGCCCTTATCTTCTCTTCATCTACCCTCACACCATCTGCACTTACTACAAAGCCTAGGAAAACCACCTCATTAGTGCAGAAGGAACACTTAGATATATTAGCGAAAAGAGATTGAGAGCGAAGAACATCAAGAACCAATCTGACATGATCAAGATGTTCTTCCAAACCTTTACTGTAGACAAGTATATCATCGAAATAAACAACCACAAAGACTCCGATGTATTGCCTCAACATGTGGTTCATTAGTCTCATGAATGTGCTTGGGGCATTGGTAAGACCGAATGGCATGACTAACCACTCGTATAGCCCTTGCTTGGTCTTGAATGCAGTTTTCCACTCGTCTCCTTCCTTCATACGGATCTGATGGTAACCACTCTTCAAGTCTATCTTGGAAAAAATAGTTGAGCCGCATAACTCGTCTAACATGTCGTTTAGTCTTGGAATCGGGTGCCTATACCTGACGGTTATATTATTGATGGCATGACTAACCACTCGTATAGCCCTTGCTTGGTCTTGAATGCAGTTTTCCACTCGTCTCCTTCCTTCATACGGATCTGATGGTAACCACTCTTCAAGTCTATCTTGGAAAAAATAGTTGAGCCGCATAACTCGTCTAACATGTCGTTTAGTCTTGGAATCGGGTGCCTATACCTGACGGTTATATTATTGATGGCACGACAGTCCATACACATCCTCCAAGAGCCGTCTTTCTTTGGGACTAATAGGACTGGGACCGCACATGGGCTCATACTCTCACGGATATGACCCTTACTCATCAATTCCTCGACTTGTTTTTGTAGCTCCTTTGTTTCCACCGGGTTAGTTCGATAAGCAGGTCGGTTCGGTAAGGTAGCCCCTGGTACGAAGTCGATCTGATGTTCTATTCCGCGTATGGGTGGTAATCCTTGTGGAGTGTCCTCTGGAAATACATCACTATAGTCCTGCAAAATCTTAGTCATACCACTAGGAAGCTCCTGTGAAGGGTTAGTACTAACAAGGGATTCCTTGTATACAAACATCAATATAGTCGCATCAGAATTTAAGAGTTTAGATACCTCACTATGGTTGATGTATAGATTGTTGGCGCCTGTCTTATCCCTTGCCTGATCATTTTTGAGATGGAGTTGATCTTGTTATATCTCACTAGGCGTTAGTGGAAGTAGAGTGACCCTGCGCCCCTTGAACTCAAACGAATGTTTGTGGTATAGCCGTCATGAATAACCTTGCGGTCTGATTGCCACGACCGTCCCAACAACACATGGCTTGATCCCATAGGTAGGACGTCGCATAACACTTCATCCTCATATTTTCCGATGGTTAATGAGATCTTGACTTGGCGAGAAACGGTTAAAGCTCCACTCTCATTCAACCATTGTAGCTTATACGGTCTAGGATGGGGTATGGTTTCAAGTTGCAGCTTCTGGACCATAATCTCACTCGCGGCATTGGTACAGCTTCCACCGTCGATGATAAGACTACAAACTTTACCTTTGACGAAACAACGAGTATGAAAGAGGTTTTCTCGTTGGCAGTTATCTTCAAGCTGATTTTGTACACTTAAAGTACGCCTGGTAACCAACATCTCTCCCACGGCTGCTGCCTCTTCTTCTTCTTCTTCTTGTTCGGTTACATGGTCTTCTTCCTCTTGGGGAACGATCTCTCCTCCTTCTTGTAGTAAGTACAGCTTCCTGTTGGGACAATCACGAGAGTAATGCCCCATACCTTGGCATTTAAAGCACCGTGTGTTACTGAGAGTGTTGCTGACTTTTGGTTTCGATTCCGACTTCACTACTTCGGTGACGGTGGTGGAGGTGGGTTTATTGTCCTTGGGTTTAGCCACACTTGGCGTGAAACTAGGTTTGACCTGATGCCTCTTGATTTGAGATTCAATCAACTCTGCCTTATGTACCATGTCTTGTATGTCCAAATAGCTCTGAATCTCCACTTTGTCTTGGATTTCTCGGTTAAGACCTCCTAGAAAGCGAGACATGACCATTTCATCTCCCTCTCGCAAGTCCGCTCGTATGAGAAAGGTTTCTAGCTCCTGGTAGTAATCTCGAACGGATTTAGTCCCCTGCATAAGACGCCTAAGCTTGCTGAGAACTTCACGCTGATAATGAGCTGGTACGAACTTCCTCCTCATGTGCGTAACGAGTTGTTCCCAAGTGGTGATGGGTAGTTCCCTGAGACGGTTCCGGTTAAGTCCTAGTTGTTCCCACCATAGCAACGCGTACTCATGGAACTCTGAAACCGCGATCTTCACCTTGTTGCACTCGTAAGTTCCTTGAACCAGAAAATTTGACTCCATCTTTCTTTCCCAGTCAAGATAGGTTTCAGGGTCATTGGAGCCGTGGAACGCAGGATACTTAATCTTGAGGTGATTGATTTGTCGGCAAGCTGGATCAAACTCGCGTCCCCTTTCTCTTCTAATGGTACCCCTGCTGTGATCAGAAACATCATTGCCTTCATCCTCCTCCGAGTAATGGTGCAAGTGAACTCGATGACCAGCAAGAATAGTCTCTCTAGAGCGTTGTCGAGGAGCTCTAGGTCCCTGCGCCCTTAGTTCTTCACGGTGAGGGAGTGAGGGAGACCTATGGCAGTTAAAGATGGTTTCCCTCCCACCAACGCGTGTACGAGTTCCAGCATGAGGGTTATGCTGGCGTTTAGTCTCCGGTTTGGCCGTCGTACCCGCAAGGCCTTTTCCTTTAAGGATACGCCTAGCTTCTGATAGTGTAGGTGTATGAGAAACGTCACTATCTGTGTAGTGATCTTCAGGTACAGTCACTTTCAGCTTCTGCTCCAATTGCGTTTGTAATGACTCTACTTGTTCTTGGAATTGTTGTGACAGCGTGGTAGCAAGGGATTGATTAGCCTCGTTGATTTGTTGAGTCATGAGTCGAGTCATGGCTTCCATCACCTCAGCTGATAATTCCATGATACCTGAAAGTTGTTCACGAACAAACTGAAATAATTCTTTTCTTTTTTTTTTTTTTTTTTGCAAAGTTGCTAACCTAATTGAATTAAACCCTAATAACTAACGATCTAATGAACAAGCAATGAATCTAATGGACGATAAACAGGAAAACAAATTGTAAAAGCATAGGAATAGAGTTTTCGCTTAGCCTTTGGTTCAGAGTCGGCTCTTATACCACGTGATAGGTTCCTAGGGATCTATCTGAAGCAAAGGTAACCAAGCAAACCACACAAAGGGTGATCTTAGAGTTAATGGAAGATGAAGTCGATGGCTGAGTGATGATCGTGTACGGTACTAGGACAGAACAAGGAGATGGCGTAATGATGATGATAGAGATGAGGTATGGAGTCGTCTCTCAAGTGATATGATATTCAGTTGAGATGGTTAGAAGTTTCTCTTGGAATTAAACGAGATTATAAGAGGAACAGATTCAAACTTGTAGAATCAAAAGGGTGGTTTCTTGCTCAGAAATACTCAGATAGGGTTTTACTAAAAAGTCTGCGTACCTTCAAATTAGATAGGTCACGCCATATTTAAAAGAGATACAAGGGTTTTTCGCCATCCCAAACAGCAAGGCGTTTTTAAACAAAACAACAAGTCTTTTAAAACTAAAACAACTAGGCGTCTAGAATAGAATAAGGATGAGACGCCATTTATTCCAAATGATAATACTTTGTAACCTGATGTAGTGATGACTCTGCCTCATTAAAAACCTTGATGAAGAACCTCCTACCTTCCAAATCATCACCAAGGAAAAGAGTACAGAAACCACCACTTAGTTACTTAGTGATTACCACCTGGTTCTTCACATATGAGAGTAGTTATGTTGAATATCTCTGCTTCAGCTCCTTCTGGATTGATATCTTTCATGGTTATGAGTGCATGAGCTTCCTTAGCTAACTCTCTAGCTCTGGAACGTGTGATTCTTCCCACGATCTCTGGTTCATCTTCCTCCAAGCTAGTCATGATCACATCATATCGCCATATGTCCGAAGAGGCTAAACTGGAATCATCTGGATAGAAAGTGGGATATCTTCTTACTCACAACTCCTATGAGATTTATTCAACTTACTGGTTATTCTCCACTGATTAGTGGTTCCCAATCAAGCTTCTTACATATTGGTTCATCCTGGTTTGATAAGAATCATGAAGATATCGCCATATGTCCGAAAAGCCTAATCTGGAATCATTTGGATAGAAAGTGGGATATCTTCTTGCTCACAAATCCTATGAGATTTATTCAACTTACTGGTTATTCTCCACTGATTAGTGGTTCCAAATAAAGCTTCTTAGATGGTGATTCATCCTGGTTTGATAAGAATCATGAAGATAATAGCATATGTCCGAACAGGCTAATCTGGAATTATCTGGATAGAAAGTGGGATATCTTCTTACTCACAACTACTATGAGATTTATTCAACTTCCTGGATATTCTCCACTGATTATTTGTTCCAAATAAAGCTTCTTAGATCGTGGTTCATCCTGGTTTGATAAGAATCATGAAGATAATGGCATATGTCGGAACAGGCTAATCTGGAATCATCTGGATAGAAGGTGGGATATCTTCTTGCTCAAAACACTTATGAGATTTATTCAATTTCCTGGTTATTCTCCACTGATTAGTGGTTCCAAATAAAGCTTCTTAGATCGTGGTTCATCCTGGTTTGATAAGAATCATGAAGATAATGGCATATGTCCGAACATGCTAATCTGGAATCATCTGGATAGAAGGTGGGATATCTTCTTGCTCAAAACACTTATGAGATTTATTCAATTTCTGGTTATTCTCCACTGATTAGTAGTTCCAAATAAAGCTTCTTAGATCGTGGTTCATCCTGGTTTGATAAGACTCATGAAGATATTGCCCTATGTCCGAACAGGCTAATCTGGAATCATCTGGATAGAAAGTGGGATATCTTCTTACTCACAACTCATATGAGATTTATTCAACTTCCTGGTTATTCTCCACTGATTAGTGGTTCCAAATAAAGCTTCTTAGATCGTGGTTCATTCTGGTTTGATAATAATCATGAAGATAATGGCATATGTCCGAACAGGCTAATCTGGAATCATCTGGATAGAAGGTGGGATATCTTCTTGCTCACAACACTAACTTCCTGGTTATTCTCACTAATTAGTGGTTCCAAATAAAGATTCTTAGATCGTGGTTCATCTTGGTTTGATAAGAATCATGAAGATATTGCCATATTGTCCGAACAGGCTAATCTGGAATCATCTGGATAGAAAGTGGGCATCTTCTTACTCACAACTCCTATGAGATTTCTTCAACTTCCTGGTTATTCTCCACTGATTATTGGTTCCAAATATAGCTTCTTAGATTGTGGTTCATCCTGGTTTGATAAGAATCATGAAGATAATCGCATATGTCCGAACAGGCTAGTCGGGAATCATCTGGATAGATGGTGGGATATCTTCTTGCTCACAACACTTATGAGATTTATTCAACTTCCTGGTTATTCTCCACTGATTAGTGGTTCCAAATAAAGCTTCTTTGATCAGGGTTCATACTGGTTTGATAAGAATCATGAAGATAATGGCATATGTTCGAACAGGCTAATCTGGAATCATTTGGATAGAAAGTAGGATATCTTCTTACTCACAACTCCTATGAGATTTATTCAACTTCCTGGTTATTCTCCACTGATTAGTGGTTCCCAATCAAGCTTCTTACATATTGGTTCATCCTGGTTTGATAAGAATCATGAAGATATCACCATATGTCCGAACAGGCTAATCTGCAAATCATCTGGATAGAAAGTGGGATATCTTCTTGCTCACAAATCCTATGAGATTTATTCAAATTACTGGTTATTCTCCACTGATTAGTGGTTCCAAATAAAGCTTCTTAGATCGTGGTTCATCCTGGTTTGATAAGAATTATGAAGATAATAGCATATGTCCGAACAGGCTAATCTGGAATCATTTGGATAGAAGATGGGATATCTTCTTGCTCAAAGCACTTATGAGATTTATTCAACTTCCTGGTTATTCTCCACTGATTAGTGGTTCCAAATAAAGCTTCTTTGATCGTGGTTCATTCTGGTTTGATAATAATCATGAAGATATTGCCATATGTCCGAACAGGCTAATCTGGAATCATCTGGATAGAAAGTGGGCATCTTCTTACTCACAACTCCTATGAGATTTCTTCAACTTCCTGGTTATTCCCCACTGATTATTGGTTCCAAATATAGCTTCTTAGATTGTGGTTCATCCTGGTTTGATAAGAATCATGCAGATAATCGCATATGTCCGAACAGGCTAATCGGGAATCATCTGGATAGATGGTGGGATATCTTCTTGCTCACAACACTTATGAGATTTATTCAACTTCCTGGTTATTCTCCACTGATTAGTGGTTCCAAATAAAGCTTCTTAGATCGTGGTTCATCCTGGTTTGATAAGACTCATGAAGATATTGCCATATGTCCGAATAGGCTAATCTGGAATTATCTGGATAGAAAGTGGGATATCTTCTTACTCACAACTACTATGAGATTTATTCAACTTCCTGGATAGAAAGTGGGATATCTTCTGCCTCATTAAAAACCTTGATGAAGAACCTCCTACCTTCCAAATCATCACCAAGGAAAAGAGTACAGAAACCACCACTTAGTTACTTAGTGATTACCACCTGGTTCTTCACATATGAGAGTAGTTATGTTGAATATCTCTGCTTCAGCTCCTTCTGGATTGATATCTTTCATGGTTATGAGTGCATGAGCTTCCTTAGCTAACTCTCTAGCTCTGGAACGTGTGATTCTTCCCACGATCTCTGGTTCATCTTCCTCCAAGCTAGTCATGATCACATCATATCGCCATATGTCCGAAGAGGCTAAACTGGAATCATCTGGATAGAAAGTGGGATATCTTCTTACTCACAACTCCTATGAGATTTATTCAACTTACTGGTTATTCTCCACTGATTAGTGGTTCCCAATCAAGCTTCTTACATATTGGTTCATCCTGGTTTGATAAGAATCATGAAGATATCGCCATATGTCCGAAAAGCCTAATCTGGAATCATTTGGATAGAAAGTGGGATATCTTCTTGCTCACAAATCCTATGAGATTTATTCAACTTACTGGTTATTCTCCACTGATTAGTGGTTCCAAATAAAGCTTCTTAGATGGTGATTCATCCTGGTTTGATAAGAATCATGAAGATAATAGCATATGTCCGAACAGGCTAATCTGGAATTATCTGGATAGAAAGTGGGATATCTTCTTACTCACAACTACTATGAGATTTATTCAACTTCCTGGATATTCTCCACTGATTATTTGTTCCAAATAAAGCTTCTTAGATCGTGGTTCATCCTGGTTTGATAAGAATCATGAAGATAATGGCATATGTCGGAACAGGCTAATCTGGAATCATCTGGATAGAAGGTGGGATATCTTCTTGCTCAAAACACTTATGAGATTTATTCAATTTCCTGGTTATTCTCCACTGATTAGTGGTTCCAAATAAAGCTTCTTAGATCGTGGTTCATCCTGGTTTGATAAGAATCATGAAGATAATGGCATATGTCCGAACATGCTAATCTGGAATCATCTGGATAGAAGGTGGGATATCTTCTTGCTCAAAACACTTATGAGATTTATTCAATTTCTGGTTATTCTCCACTGATTAGTAGTTCCAAATAAAGCTTCTTAGATCGTGGTTCATCCTGGTTTGATAAGACTCATGAAGATATTGCCCTATGTCCGAACAGGCTAATCTGGAATCATCTGGATAGAAAGTGGGATATCTTCTTACTCACAACTCATATGAGATTTATTCAACTTCCTGGTTATTCTCCACTGATTAGTGGTTCCAAATAAAGCTTCTTAGATCGTGGTTCATTCTGGTTTGATAATAATCATGAAGATAATGGCATATGTCCGAACAGGCTAATCTGGAATCATCTGGATAGAAGGTGGGATATCTTCTTGCTCACAACACTAACTTCCTGGTTATTCTCACTAATTAGTGGTTCCAAATAAAGATTCTTAGATCGTGGTTCATCTTGGTTTGATAAGAATCATGAAGATATTGCCATATGTCCGAACAGGCTAATCTGGAATCATCTGGATAGAAAGTGGGCATCTTCTTACTCACAACTCCTATGAGATTTCTTCAACTTCCTGGTTATTCTCCACTGATTATTGGTTCCAAATATAGCTTCTTAGATTGTGGTTCATCCTGGTTTGATAAGAATCATGAAGATAATCGCATATGTCCGAATAGGCTAGTCGGGAATCATCTTGATAGATGGTGGGATATCTTCTTGCTCACAACACTTATGAGATTTATTCAACTTCCTGGTTATTCTCCACTGATTAGTGGTTCCAAATAAAGCTTCTTTGATCAGGGTTCATACTGGTTTGATAAGAATCATGAAGATAATGGCATATGTTCGAACAGGCTAATCTGGAATCATTTGGATAGAAAGTAGGATATCTTCTTACTCACAACTCCTATGAGATTTATTCAACTTCCTGGTTATTCTCCACTGATTAGTGGTTCCCAATCAAGCTTCTTACATATTGGTTCATCCTGGTTTGATAAGAATCATGAAGATATCACCATATGTCCGAACAGGCTAATCTGCAAATCATCTGGATAGAAAGTGGGATATCTTCTTGCTCACAAATCCTATGAGATTTATTCAAATTACTGGTTATTATCCACTGATTAGTGGTTCCAAATAAAGCTTCTTAGATCGTGGTTCATCCTGGTTTGATAAGAATCATGAAGATAATAGCATATGTCCGAACAGGCTAATCTGGAATCATTTGGATAGAAGGTGGGATATCTTCTTGCTCAAAGCACTTATGAGATTTATTCAACTTCCTGGTTATTCTCCACTGATTAGTGGTTCCAAATAAAGCTTCTTTGATCGTGGTTCATTCTGGTTTGATAATAATCATGAAGATATTGCCATATGTCCGAACAGGCTAATCTGGAATCATCTGGATAGAAAGTGGGCATCTTCTTACTCACAACTCCTATGAGATTTCTTCAACTTCCTGGTTATTCCCCACTGATTATTGGTTCCAAATATAGCTTCTTAGATTGTGGTTCATCCTGGTTTGATAAGAATCATGCAGATAATCGCATATGTCCGAACAGGCTAATCGGGAATCATCTGGATAGATGGTGGGATATCTTCTTGCTCACAACACTTATGAGATTTATTCAACTTCCTGGTTATTCTCCACTGATTAGTGGTTCCAAATAAAGCTTCTTAGATCGTGGTTCATCCTGGTTTGATAAGACTCATGAAGATATTGCCATATGTCCGAATAGGCTAATCTGGAATTATCTGGATAGAAAGTGGGATATCTTCTTACTCACAACTACTATGAGATTTATTCAACTTCCTGGATATTCTCCACTGATTATTTGTTCCAATTAAAGCTTCTTAGATCGTGGTTCATCCTGGTTTGATAAGAATCATGAAGATAATGGCATATGTCCGAACAGGCTAATCTGGAATCATCTGGATAGAAGGTGGGATATCTTCTTGCTCAAAACACTTATGAGATTTATTCAATTTCCTGGTTATTCTCCACTGATTAGTGTTTCTAAATAAAGCTTCTTAGATCGTGGTTCATCCTGGTTTGATAAGAATCATGAAGATAATGGCATATGTCCGAACATGCTAATCTGGAATCATCTGGATAGAAAGTGGGATATCTTCTTACTCACAACTCATATGAGATTTATTCAACTTCCTGGTTATTCTCCACTGATTATTGGTTCCAAATAAAGCTTCTTAGATCGTGGTTCATCCTGGTTTGATTAGAATCATGAAGATAATGGCATATGTCCGAACAGGCTAATCTGGAATCATCTGGATAGAAAGTGGGATATCTTCTTGCTCAAAACACATATGAGATTTATTCAACTTCCTGGTTATTCTCCACTGATTATTGGTTCCAAATAAAGCTTCTTAGATCGTGGTTCATCCTGGTCTGATAGAATCATGAAGATAATGGCATATGTCCGAACAGGCTAATCTGGAATCATCTAGATAGAAAGTGGGATATCTTCTTGCTCAAAAGTCCTATGAGAATTATTCAACTTCCTGGTTATTCTCCACTGATTAGTGGTTCCAAATAAAGCTTCTTAGATCGTGGTTCATTCTGGTTTGATAATAATCATGAAGATAATGGCATATGTCCGAACAGGCTAATCTGGAATCATCTGGATAGAAGGTGGGATATCTTCTTGCTCACAACACTTATAAGATTTATTCAACTTCCTGGTTATTCTCACTAATTAGTGGTTCCAAATAAAGATTCTTAGATCGTGGTTCATCTTGGTTTGATAAGAATCATGAAGATATTGCCATATGTCCGAACAGGCTAATCTGGAATCATCTGGATAGAAAGTGGGCATCTTCTTACTCACAACTCCTATGAGATTTCTTCAACTTCCTGGTTATTCTCCACTGATTATTGGTTCCAAATATAGCTTCTTAGATTGTGGTTCATCCTGGTTTGATAAGAATCATGAAGATAATCGCATATGTCCGAACAGGCTAATCGGGAATCATCTGGATAGATGGTGGGATATCTTCTTGCTCACAACACTTATGAGATTTATTCAACTTCCTGGTTATTCTCCACTGATTAGTGGTTCCAAAGAAAGCTTCTTAGATCGTGGTTCATCCTGGTTTGATAAGAATCATGAAAATAATGGCATATGTTCGAACAGGCTAATATGGAATCATTTGGATAGAAAGTAGGATATCTTCTTACTCACAACTCCTATGAGATTTATTCAACTTCCTGGTTATTTTCCACTGATTAGTGGTTCCCAATCAAGCTTCTTACATATTGGTTCATCCTGGTTTGATAAGAATCATGAAGATATCGCCATATGTCCGAACAGGCTAATCTGCAAATTATCTGGATAGAAAGTGGGATATCTTCTTGCTCACGAATCCTATGAGATTTATTCAAATTACTGGTTATTCTCCACTGATTAGTGGTTCCAAATAAAGCTTCTTAGATCGTGGTTCATCCTGGTTTGATAAGAATCATGAAGATAATAGCATATGTCCGAACAGGCTAATCTGGAATCATCTGGATAGAAGGTGGGATATCTTCTTGCTCAAAGCACTTATGAGATTTATTCAACTTCCTGGTTATTCTCCACTGATTAGTGGTTCCAAATAAAGCTTCTTTGATCGTGGTTCATTCTGGTTTGATAATAATCATGAAGATATTGCCATATGTCCGAACAGGCTAATCTGGAATCATCTGGATAGAAAGTGGGCATCTTCTTACTCACAACTCCTATGAGATTTCTTCAACTTCCTGGTTATTCCCCACTGATTATTGGTTCCAAATATAGCTTCTTAGATTGTGGTTCATCCTGGTTTGATAAGAATCATGAAGATAATCGCATATGTCCGAACAGGCTAATCGGGAATCATCTGGATAGATGATGGGATATCTTCTTGCTCACAACACTTATGAGATTTATTCAACTTCCTGGTTATTCTCCACTGATTAGTGGTTCCAAATAAAGCTTCTTAGATCGTGGTTCATCCTGGTTTAATAAGACTCATGAAGATATTGGCATATGTCCGAACAGGCTAATCTGGAATTATCTGGATAGAAAGTGGGATATCTTCTTACTCACAACTACTATGAGATTTATTCAACTTCCTGGATATTCTCCACTGATTAGTGGTTCCAAATAAAGCTTCTTTGATCGTGGTTCATCCTGGTTTGATAAGAATCATGAAGATAATGGCATATGTCCGAACATGCTAATCTGGAATCATCTGGATAGAAGGTGGGATATCTTCTTGCTCAAAACACTTATGAGATTTATTCAATTTCCTGGTTATTCTCCACTGATTAGTGGTTCTAAATAAAGCTTCTTAGATCGTGGTTCATCCTGGTTTGATAAGACTCATAAAGATAATGGCATATGTCTGAACAGGCTAATCTGAAATCATCTTGATAGAAGGTGGGATATCTTCTTGCTCAAAGCACTTATGAGATTTATTAAACTTCCTGGTTATTCTCCACTTATTAGTGGTTCCAAATAAAGCTTCTTTGATCATGGTTCATTCCGGTTTGATAATAATCATGAAGATATTGCCATATGTCCGAACAGGCTAATCTGGAATCATCTGGATAGAAAGTGGGATATCTTCTTACTCAGAACTCCTATTAGATTTATTTAACTTCCTGGTTATTCTCCACTGAATAGTTGTTCCAAATAAAGCTTCTTAGATCGTGGTTCATCCTGGTTTGATAAGACTCATGAAGATATTGCCCTATGTCCGAACAGGCTAATCTGGAATTATCTGGATAGAAAGTGGGATATCTTCTTACTCACAACTACTATGAGATTTATTCAACTTCCTGGATATTCTCCACTGATTAGTGGTTCCAAATAAAGCTTCTTAGATCGTGGTTCATCCTGGTTTGATAAGAATCATGAAGATAATGGCATATGTCCAAACATGCTAATCTGGAATTATCTGGATAGAAGGTGGGATATCTTCTTGCTCAAAACACTTATGAGATTTATTCAATTTCTGGTTATTCTCCACTGATTAGTAGTTCCAAATAAAGCTTCTTAGATCGTTGTTCATCCTGGTTTGATAAGACTCATAAAGATATTGCCCTATGTCCGAACAGGCTAATCTGGAATCATCTGGATAGAAAATGAGATATCTTCTTACTCACAACACATATGAGATTTATTCAACTTCCTGGTTATTCTCCACTGATTATTGGTTCCAAATAAAGCTTCTTAGATCGTGGTTCATCCTGGTCTGATAGAATCATGAAGATAATGGCATATGTCCGAACAGGCTAATCTGGAATCATCTAGATAGAAAGTGGGATATCTTCTTGCTCAAAAGTCCTATGAGAATTATTCAACTTCCTGGTTATTCTCCAATGATTAGTGGTTCCAAATAAAGCTTCTTAGATCGTGGTTCATTCTGGTTTGATAATAATCATGAAGATAATGGCATATGTCCGAACAGGCTAATCTGGAATCATCTGGATAGAAGGTGGGATATCTTCTTGCTCACAACACTTATAAGATTTATTCAACTTCCTGGTTATTCTCACTAATTAGTGGTTCCAAATAAAGATTCTTAGATCGTGGTTCATCTTGGTTTGATAAGAATCATGAAGATATTGCCATATGTCCGAACAGGCTAATCTGGAATCATCTGGATAGAAAGTGGGCATCTTCTTACTCACAACTCCTATGAGATTTCTTCAACTTCCTGGTTATTCTCCACTGATTATTGGTTCCAAATATAGCTTCTTAGATTGTGGTTCATCCTGGTTTGATAAGAATCATGAAGATAATCGCATATGTCCGAACAGGCTAATCGGGAATCATCTGGATAGATGGTGGGATATCTTCTTGCTCACAACACTTATGAGATTTATTCAACTTCCTGGTTATTCTCCACTGATTAGTGGTTCCAAAGAAAGCTTCTTAGATCGTGGTTCATCCTGGTTTGATAAGAATCATGAAAATAATGGCATATGTTCGAACAGGCTAATATGGAATCATTTGGATAGAAAGTAGGATATCTTCTTACTCACAACTCCTATGAGATTTATTCAACTTCCTGGTTATTTTCCACTGATTAGTGGTTCCCAATCAAGCTTCTTACATATTGGTTCATCCTGGTTTGATAAGAATCATGAAGATATCGCCATATGTCCGAACAGGCTAATCTGCAAATTATCTGGATAGAAAGTGGGATATCTTCTTGCTCACGAATCCTATGAGATTTATTCAAATTACTGGTTATTCTCCACTGATTAGTGGTTCCAAATAAAGCTTCTTAGATCGTGGTTCATCCTGGTTTGATAAGAATCATGAAGATAATAGCATATGTCCGAACAGGCTAATCTGGAATCATCTGGATAGAAGGTGGGATATCTTCTTGCTCAAAGCACTTATGAGATTTATTCAACTTCCTGGTTATTCTCCACTGATTAGTGGTTCCAAATAAAGCTTCTTTGATCGTGGTTCATTCTGGTTTGATAATAATCATGAAGATATTGCCATATGTCCGAACAGGCTAATCTGGAATCATCTGGATAGAAAGTGGGCATCTTCTTACTCACAAATCCTATGAGATTTCTTCAACTTCCTGGTTATTCCCCACTGATTATTGGTTCCAAATATAGCTTCTTAGATTGTGGTTCATCCTGGTTTGATAAGAATCATGAAGATAATCGCATATGTCCGAATAGGCTAATCGGGAATCATCTGGATAGATGATGGGATATCTTCTTGCTCACAACACTTATGAGATTTATTCAACTTCCTGGTTATTCTCCACTGATTAGTGGTTCCAAATAAAGCTTCTTAGATCGTGGTTCATCCTGGTTTAATAAGACTCATGAAGATATTGGCATATGTCCGAACAGGCTAATCTGGAATTATCTGGATAGAAAGTGGGATATCTTCTTACTCACAACTACTATGAGATTTATTCAACTTCCTGGATATTCTCCACTGATTAGTGGTTCCAAATAAAGCTTCTTTGATCGTGGTTCATCCTGGTTTGATAAGAATCATGAAGATAATGGCATATGTCCGAACATGCTAATCTGGAATCATCTGGATAGAAGGTGGGATATCTTCTTGCTCAAAACACTTATGAGATTTATTCAATTTCCTGGTTATTCTCCACTGATTAGTGGTTCTAAATAAAGCTTCTTAGATCGTGGTTCATCCTGGTTTGATAAGACTCATGAAGATATTGCCCTATGTCCGAACAGGCTAATCTGGAATCATCTGGATAGAAAGTGGGATATCTTCTTACTCACAACTCATATGAGATTTATTCAACTTCCTGGTTATTCTCCACTGATTATTGGTTCCAAATAAAGCTTCTTAGATCGTGGTTCATCCTGGTTTGATTAGAATCATGAAGATAATGACATATGTCCGAACAGGCTAATCTGGAATCATCTGGATAGAAAGTGGGATATCTTCTTGCTCAAAAAACTTATGAGAATTATTCAACTTCCTGGTTATTCTCCACTGATTAGTTGTTCCAAATAAAGCTTCTTAGATCGTGGTTCATCCTGGTTTGATAAGAATCATAAAGATAATGGCATATGTCTGAACAGACTAATCTGAAATCATCTGGATAGAAGGTGGGATATCTTCTTGCTCAAAGCACTTATGAGATTTATTAAACTTCCTGGTTATTCTCCACTGATTAGTGGTTCCAAATAAAGCTTCTTTGATCGTGGTTCATTCCGGTTTGATAATAATCATGAAGATATTGCCATATGTCCGAACAGGCTAATCTGGAATCATCTGGATAGAAAGTGGGATATCTTCTTACTCACAACTAATATTAGATTTATTTAACTTCCTGGTTATTCTCCACTGAATAGTTGTTCCAAATAAAGCTTCTTAGATCGTGGTTCATCCTGGTTTGATAAGAATCATGAAGATAATGGCATAAGTTGGAACAGGCTAATCTGGATAGAAAGTGGGATATCTTCTTACCACAACTCATATCATATTTATTCAACTTCCTGGTTATTCTGCACTGATTAGTTGTTCCCAATCAAGCTTCTTACATATTGGTTCATCCTGGTTTGATAAGAATCATGAAGATATCGCCATATGTCCGAACAGGCTAATCTGGAATCATCTGGATAGAAAGTGGGATATCTTCTTACTCACAACTCCTATAAGATTTATTCTACTTCCTGGTTATTCTCCACTGATTAGTGGTTCAAAATAAAGCTTCTTAGATCGTGGTTCATCCTGGTTTGATAAGAATCATAAAGATAATGGCATATGTCCGAACATGGTAATCTTAAATCACCTGGATAGAAGGTAGGATATCTTCTTGCTCAAAGCACTTATGAGATTTATTCAACTTCCTGGTTATTCTCCACTGCTTAGTGGTTCCAAATAAAGCTTCTTAGATCGTGGTTCATCCTGGTTTGATAGTAATCATGAAGATATTGCCATATGTCCGAACAGGCTAATCTGGAATCATCTGGATAGAAAGTGGGATATCTTCTTACTCACAACTCCTATGAGATTTATTCAACTTACTGGTTATTCTCCACTGATTAGTGGTTCCCAATCAAGCTTCTTACATATTGGTTCATCCTGGTTTGATAAGAATCATGAAGATATCGCCATATGTCCGAACAGGCTAATCTGGAATCATCTGGATAGAAAGTGGGATATCTTCTTACTCACAACTCCTATAAGATTTATTCAACTTCCTGGTTATTCTACACTGATTAGTGGTTCCAAATAAAGCTTCTTAGATCGTGGTTCATCCTGGTTTGATAGTAATCATGAAGATATTGCCATTTGTCCGATTAGGCTAATCTGGAATCATCTGGATAGAAAGTGGGATATCTTCTTACTCACAACTCCTATGAGATTTATTCAACTTCCTGGTTATTCTCAACTGATTAGTGGTTCCAAATAAAGCCTCTTAGATCGTGGTTCATCCTGTTTTGATAAGAATCATGAAGATAATGTCATACGTCCGAACAGGCTAATCTGGAATCATCTAGATAGAAGGTGGGATATCTTCTAGCTCACAACACTTATAAGATTTATTCAACTTCCTGATTATTCTCCACTGATTAGTGGTTCCAAACAAAGCTTCTTAGATCATGGTTCATCCTGGTTTGATAAGACTCATGAAGATATTGCCATATGTCCGAACAGGCTAATCTGGAATCATCTGGATAGAAAGTGGGATATCTTCTTACTCACAATTCGTATGAGATTTATTCAACTTCATGGTTATTCTCCACTGATTAATGGTTCCAAATAAAGCTTCTTATATCGTGGTTCATCCTGGTTTGATAAGAATAATGAAGATAATGGCATATGTCCGAAAAGGCTAATCTGGAATCATCTAGATAGAAGGTGGGATATCTTCTTGCTCACAACACTTATGAGATTTATTCAACTTCCTGGTTATTCTCCACTGATTAGTGGTTCCAATTAAAGCTTCTTAGATCGTGGTTAATCCTGTTTTGATAAGAATCATGAAAATATTGCCATATGTCCGAACATGCTAATCTGGAATCATCTGGATAGAAAGTGGGATATCTTCTTACTCACAACTCCTATGAGAATTATTTAACTTCCTGTTTATTCTCCACTGAATAGTGGTTCCAAATAAAGCTTCTTAGATCGTGGTTCATCCTGGTTTGATAAGAATCATGAAGATAATGGCATATGTTCGAACATGCTAATCTGGAATCATGTGGATAGAAAGTGTGATATCTTCTTACTCACAACTCCTATGAGATTTATTCAACTTCCTGGTTATTCTCCACTGATTAGTGGTTCCCAATCAAGCTTCTTACATATTGTTTCATCCTGGTTTGATAAGAATCATGAAGATATTGCCATATGTCCTAACAGGCTAATCCGGAATCATGTGGATAGAAAGTGGGATATCTTCTTACTCACAACTCCTATGAGATTTCTTCAACTTCCTGGTTATTCTCCACTGATTAGTGGTTCCAATTAAAGCTTCTTAGATCGTGGTTAATCCTGTTTTGATAAGAATCATGAAGATATTGCCATATGTCCGAACATGCTAATCTGGAATCATCTGGATAGAAAGTGGGATATCTTCTTACTCACAACTCCTATGAGATTTATTTAAATTCCTGGTTATTCTCCACTGATAAGTGGTTCCAAATAAAGCTTCTTAGATCGTGGTTCATCCTGGTTTGATAAGGATCATGAAGATAATCGCATATGTCCGAACAGGCTAATCTGGAATCATCTGGATAGAAAGTGTGATATCTTCTTACTCACAACTGCTATGAGATTTATTCAACTTCCTGGTTATTCTCCACTAATTAGTGGTTCCCAAACAAGCTTCTTACATATTGTTTCATCCTGGTTTGATAAGAATCATGAAGATATTGCCATATGTCCGAACAGGCTAATCCGGAATCATGTGGATAGAAAGTGGGATATCTTCTTACTCACAACTCCTATGAGATTTCTTCAACTTCCTGGTTATTCTCCACTGATTAGTGGTTCCAAATAAAGCTTCTTAGATCGTGGTTCATCCTGTTTTGATAAGGATCATGAAGATAATCGCATATGTCCGAACAGGCTAATCTGGAATCATCTGGATAGAAGGTGGGATATCTTCTTACTCACAACTCCTATAAGATTTATTCAACTTCCTGGTTATTCTCCACTGATAAGTGGTTCCAAATAAAGCTTCTTAGATCGTGGTTCATCCTGGTTTGATAAGGATCATGAAGATAATCGCATATGTCCGAACAGGCTAATCTGGAATCATCTGGATAGAAGGTGGGATATCTTCTTACTCACAACTGCTATGAGATTTATTCAACTTCCTGGTTATTCTCCACTAATTAGTGGTTCCAAATAAAGCTTCTTAGATTGTGGTTCATCCTGGTTTGATAAGAATCATGAAGATAATGGCATATGTCCGAACAGGCTAATCTGGAATCATCTGGAAAGAAGGTGGGATATCCTCTTGCTCAAAACACTTATGAGATTTATTCAACTTCCTGGTTATTCTCCACTGATTAGTGGTTCCAAATAAAGCTTCTTAGATCGTGGTTCATCCTGGTTTGATAAGACTCATGAAGATATTGCCATATGTCCGAACATGCTAATCTGGAATCATCTGGATAGAAAGTGGGATATCTTCTTACTCACAATTCGTATGAGATTTATTCAACTTCCTGGTTATTCTCCACTGATTAGTGGTTCCAAATAAAGCTTCTTAGATCGTGGTTCATCCTGGTTTGATAAGAATCATGAAGATAATGGCATATGTTCGAACAGGCTAATCTGGAGTCATCTGGATAGAAGGTGGGATATCTTCTTGCTCACAACACTTATAAGATTTATTCAACTTCCTGGTTATTCTCCACTGATTAGTTGTTCCAAATAAACCTTCTTAGATCGTGGTTCATCCTGGTTTGATAAGAATCATGAAGATAATGGCATATGTCCAAACATGCTAATCTGGAATCATCTGGATAGAAGGTGAAATATCTTCTTGCTCACAACACCTATGAGATTTCTTCAACTTCCTGGTTATTCTCCACTGATTAGTTGTTCCAAATAAAGCTTTTTAGATTGTGGTTCATCCTGGTTTGATAAGAATCATGAAGATAATGGCATATGTTCGAACAGGCTAATCTGGAGTCATCTGGATAGAAGGTGGGATATCTTCTTGCTCACAAC
>CM033984.1:25539833-25678416 GCA_019706035.1 Raphanus raphanistrum subsp. raphanistrum | reverse complement strand
AGGCTAATCTGAAATCATCTGGATAGTGTGGGATATCTTCTTGCTCACAACACTTATCAGATTTATTCAACTTCCTGGTTATTCTACAATTATTAGTGGTTCCAAATAAAGCTTCATAGATCGTGGTTCATCCTGGTTTGATAAGACTCATGAAGATATTGCCATATGTCCGAACAGGCTAATCTGAAATCATCTGGATAGAAAGTGGGATATCTTCTTACTCACAACTCCTATGAGATTTATTCAACTTCCTGGTTATTCTCCACTGATTAGTGGTTCCTAATAAAGCTTCTTACATATTGGTTCATCCTAGTTTGATAAGAATCATGAAGATATCGCCATATGTCCGAACATGCTAAACTGGAATCATCTGGATAGAAAGTGGGATATCTTCTTACTCACAACTCCTATGAGATTTATTAAACTTACTGGTTATTCTCCACTGATTAGTTGTCCCAAATAAAGCTTCTTAGATCGTGGTTCATCCTGGTTTGATAAGAATCATGAAGATAATGGCATATGTCCAAACAGGCTAATCTGGAATCATCTGGATAGAAAGTGTGATATCTTCTTACTCACAACTCCTATGAGATTTATTCAACTTCCTGGTTTTTCTCCACTGATTAGTGGTTCCAAATAAAGCTTCTTAGATCGTGTTTAATCCTGGTTTGATAAGAATCATGAAGATAATGGCATATGTCCGAACAGGCTAATCTGGAATCATCTGGATAGAAGGTGGGATATCTTCTTACTCACAACTCCTATGAGATTTATTCAACTTCCTGGTTATTCTCCACTGATTAGTGGTTCCAAATAAAGCTTTTTAGATTGTGGTTCATCCTGGTTTGATAAGAATCATGAAGATAATCGCATATGTCCGAATAGGCTAATCTGGAATCATCTGGATAGATGGTGGGATATCTTCTTGCTCACAACACTTATGAGATTTCTTCAATTTTCTGGTTATTCTCCACTTATTAGTGGTTCCAAATAAAGCTTCATAGATCGTGGTTCATCCTGGATTGATAAGACTCATGAAGATATTGCCATATGTCCGAACAGGCTCATCTGAAATCATCTGGATAGAAAGTGGGATATCTTCTTACTCACAACTCCTATGAGATTTATTCAACTTCCTGGTTATTCTCCACTGATTAGTGGTTCCCAATCAAGCTTCTTACATATTGGTTCATCCTAGTTTGATAAGAATCATGAAGATATCGCCATATGTCCGAACATCCTAAACTGGAATCATCTAGATAGAAAGTAGGATATCTTCTTACTCACAACTCCTATGAGATTTATTCAACTTCCTGGTTATTCTCCACTGATTAGTGGTTCCAAATAAAGCTTCTTAGATCGTGGTTCATCCTGGTTTGATAAGAATCATGAAGATAATGGCATATGTCCGAACAGGCTAATCTGGAATCATCTGGATAGAAGGTGGGATATCTTCTTACTCACAACTCCAATGAGATTTATTCAACTTCCTGGTTATTCTCCACTGATTAGTGGTCCAAAATAAAGCTTTTTATGTTGTGGTTCATCCTGGTTTGATAAGAATCATGAAGATAATGGCATATGTCCGAACAGGCTAATCTGGAATCATCGGGATAGAAGGTGGGATATCTTCTTGCTCACAACACTTATGAGATTTATTCAACTTCCTGGTTATTCTCCACTAATTAGTGGTTCCAAATAAAGATTCTTAGATCGTGGTTAATCCTGGTTTGATAAGAATCATGAAGATATTGCCATATGTCCGAACAGGCTAATCTGGAATCATCAGGATAGAAAGTGGGATATATTCTTACTCACAACACCTATGAGATTTCTTCAACTTCCTGGTTATTCTCCACTGATTAGTGGTTCCAAATATAGCTTCTTAGATCGTGGTTCATCCTGGTTTGATAAGAATCATGAAGATAATCGCATATGTCCGAACAGGCTAATCTGGAATCATCTGGATAGATGGTGGGATATCTTCTTGCTCACAACACTTATGAGATTTATTCAACTTCCTGGTTATTCTCTACTGATAAGTGGTTCCAAATAAAGCTTCTTAGATCGTGGTTCATCCTGGTTTGATAAGAATCATGAAGATAATGGCATATGTTCGAACAGGCTAATCTGGAATCATCTGGATAGAAAGTGGGATATTTTCTTACTCACAACTCCTATGAGATTTATTAAACTTCCTGGTTATTCTCCACTGATTAGTGGTTCCCAATCAAGCTTCTTACATATTGGTTCATCCTGGTTTGATAAAAATCATGAAGATATCGCCATATGTCCGAACAGGCTAATCTGGAATCATCTGGATAGAACGTGGTATATCTTCTTACTCACAACACTTATGAGATTTATTCAACTTCCTGGTTATTCTCCACTGATTAGTGGTTCCAAATAAAGCTTTTTAGATTGTGGTTCATCCTGGTTTGATAAGAATCATGAAGATAATCGCATATGTCCGAATAGGCTAATCTGGAATCATCTGGATAGATGGTGGGATATCTTCTTGCTCACAACACTTATGAGATTTCTTCAATTTTCTGGTTATTTTCCACTTATTAGTGGTTCCAAATAAAGCTTCATAGATCGTGGTTCATCCTGGATTGATAAGACTCATGAAGATATTGCCATATGTCCGAACAGGCTCATCTGAAATCATCTGGATAGAAAGTGGGATATCTTCTTACTCACAACTCCTATGAGATTTATTCAACTTCCTGGTTATTCTCCACTGATTAGTGGTTCCCAATCAAGCTTCTTACATATTGGTTCATCCTAGTTTGATAAGAATCATGAAGATATCGCCATATGTCCGAACAGCCTAAACTGGAATCATCTGGATAGAAAGTAGGATATCTTCTTACTCACAACTCCTATGAGATTTATTCAACTTCCTGGTTATTCTCCACTGATTAGTGGTTCCAAATAAAGCTTCTTAGATCGTGGTTCATCCTGGTTTGATAAGAATCATGAAGATAATGGCATATGTCCGAACAGGCTAATCTGGAATCATCTGGATAGAAAGTGGGATATCTTCTTACTCACAACTCCTATGAGATTTATTCAACTTCCTGGTTATTCTCCACTGATTAGTGGTTCCAAATAAAGCTTCTTTGATCGTGGTTCATCCTGGTTTGATAAGAATCATGAAGATAATGGCATATGTCCAAACACGCTAATCTGGAATCATCTGGATAGAAGGTGGGATTTCTTCTTGCTCACAACACTTATGAGATTTCTTCAACTTTATGGTTATTCTCCAATGATTAGTGGTTCCAAATAAAGCTTCTTAGATCATGGTTCATCCTGGTTTGATAAGAATCATGAAGATAATGAACAGGCTAATCTGAAATCATCTGGATAGAAAGTGGGATATCTTCTTACTCACAACTCCTATGAGATTTATTCAACTTCCTGGTTATTCTCCACTGATTAGTTGTTCCTAATCAAGCTTCTTACATATTGGTTCATCCTAGTTTGATAAGAATCATGAAGATATCGCCATATGTCCGAACAGGCTAAACTGGAATCATCTGGATAGAAAGTGGGATATCTTCTTACTCACAACTCCTATGAGATTTATTCAACTTACTGGTTATTCTCCACTGATTAGTGGTTCCAAATAAAGCTTCTTAGATCGTGGTTCATCCTGGTTTGATAAGAATCATGAAGATAATGGCATATGTCCGAACAGGCTAATCTGGAATCATCTGGATAGAAAGTGGGATATCTTCTTACTCACAACTCCTATGAGATTTATTCAACTTCCTGGTTATTCTCCACTGATTAGTGGTTCCAAATAAAGCTTCTTTGATCGTGGTTCATCCTGGTTTGATAAGAATCATGAAGATAATGGCATATGTCCAAACACGCTAATCTGGAATCATCTGGATAGAAGGTGGGATTTCTTCTTGCTCACAACACTTATGAGATTTCTTCAACTTTATGGTTATTCTCCAATGATTAGTGGTTCCAAATAAAGCTTCTTAGATCATGGTTCATCCTGGTTTGATAAGAATCATGAAGATAATGAACAGGCTAATCTGAAATCATCTGGATAGAAAGTGGGATATCTTCTTACTCACAACTCCTATGAGATTTATTCAACTTCCTGGTTATTCTCCACTGATTAGTGGTTCCTAATCAAGCTTCTTACATATTGGTTCATCCTAGTTTGATAAGAATCATGAAGATATCGCCATATGTCCGAACAGGCTAAACTAGAATCATCTGGATAGAAAGTGGGATATCTTCTTACTCACAACTCCTATGAGATTTATTCAACTTACTGGTTATTCTCCACTGATTAGTGGTTCCAAATAAAGCTTCTTAGATCGTGGTTCATCCTGGTTTGATAAGAATCATGAAGATAATGGCATATGTCCAAACAGGCTAATCTGGAATCATCTGGATAGAAAGTGTGATATCTTCTTACTCACAACTCCTATGAGATTTATTCAACTTCCTGGTTTTTCTCCACTGATTAGTGGTTCCAAATAAAGCTTCTTAGATCGTGGTTCATCCTGGTTTGATAAGGATCATGAAGATAATGGCATATGTCCGAACAGGCTAATCTGGAATCATCTGGATAGAAGGTGGGATATCTTCTTACTCACAACTCCTATGAGATTTATTCAACTTCCTGGTTATTCTCCACTGATTAGTGGTTCCAAATAAAGCTTTTTAGATTGTGGTTCATCCTGGTTTGATAAGAATCATGAAGATAATCGCATATGTCCGAACAGGCTAATCTTGAATCATGGTGGGATATCTTCTTGCTCACAACACTTATGAGATTTATTCAACTTCCTGGTTATTCTCCACTGATTAGTGGTTCCAAATAAACCTTCTTAGATCGTGGTTCATCCTGGTTTGATATCTTCTTACTCATGGTTCTTAGATCGTGGTTCATCCTGGTTTGATAAGAATCATGAAGATAATGGCATATGTTCGAACAGGCTAATCTGGAATCATCTGGATAGAAAGTGGGATATCTTCTTACTCACAACTCCTATGAGATTTATTCAACTTACTGGTTATTCTCCACTGATTAGTGGTTCCAAATAAAGCTTCTTAGATCGTGGTTCATCCTGGTTTGATAAGAATCAAGAAGATAATGACATATGTCCGAACATGCTAATCTGAAATCATCTGGATAGAAGGTGGGATATCTTCTTGCTCACAACTCCTATGAGATTTATTCAACTTCCTGGTTTTTCTCCACTGATTAGTGGTTCCAAATAAAGCCTTTTATATTGTGCTTCATCCTGGTTTGATAAGAATAATGAAGATAATGGCATATGTCCGAACAGGCTAATCGGGAATCATCGGGAAAGAAGGTGGGATATCTTCTTGCTCACAACACTTATGAGATTTATTCAACTTCCTGGTTATTCTCCACTAATTAGTGGTTCCAAATAAAGATTCTTAGATCGTGGTTAATCCTGGTTTGATAAGAATCATGAAGATATTGCCAAATGTCCGAAAAGGCTAATCTGGAATCATCTGGATAGAAAGTGGGATATATTCTTACTCACAACACCTATGAGATTTCTTCAACTTCCTGGTTATTCTCCACTGATTAGTGGTTCCAAATATAGCTTCTTAGATCGTGGTTCATCCTGGTTTGATAAGAATCATGAAGATAATCGCATATGTCCGAACAGGCTAATCTGGAATCATCTGGATAGATGGTGGGATATCTTCTTGCTCACAACACTTATGAGGTTTATTCAACTTCCTGGTTATTCTCCACTGCTAATTGGTTCCAAATAAACCTTCTTATCGTGGTTCATCCTGGTTTGATAAGAATCATGAAGATATTGCCATATGTCCGAACAAGCTAATCTGGAATCATCTGGATAGAAAGTGGGATATCTTCTTACTCACAACTCCTATGAGATTTATTTAACTTCCTGGTTATTCTCCACTGAATAGTGGTTCCAAATAAAGCTTCTTAGATCGTGGTTCATCCTGGTTTGATAAGAATCATGAAGATAATGGTATATGTTCGAACAGGCTAATCTGGAATCATCTGGATAGAAAGTGGGATATCTTCTTACTCACAACTCCTATGAGATTTATTCAACTTCCTGGTTATTCTGCACTGATTAGTGGTTCCAAATAAAGCTTCTTAGATCGTGGTTCATCGTGGTTTGATAAGAATCATGAAGATAATGACATATGTCCAAACAGGCTAATCTGGAATCATCTGGATAAAAGGTGGGATATCTTCTTGCTCACAACACTTATGAGATTTCTTCAACTTTCTGGTTATTCTCCACTGATTAGTGGTTCCAAATAAAGCTTCTTAAATCGTGGTTCATCCTGGTTTGATAAGAATCATGAAGATAATGGCATATGTCCGAACAGGCTAATCTGAATTCATCTGGATAGAAGGTGGGATATCTTCTTGCTCACAACACTTATGAGATTTATTCAACTTACTGGTTATTCTCCACTGATTAGTGGTTCCAAATAAAGCTTCATAGATCGTGGTTCATCCTGGTTTGTTAAGACTCATGAAGATATTGCCATATGTCCGAACAGGCTAATCTGGAATCATCTGGATAGAAAGTGGGATATCTTCTTACTCACAACTCCTATGAGATTTATTCAACTTCCTGGTTATTCTCCACTGATTATTGGTTCCAAATAAAGCTTCTTAGATCGTGGTTCATCCTGGATTGATAAGAATCAAGAAGATAATGACATATGTCCGAACATGCTAATCTGAAATCATCTGGATAGAAGGTGGGATATCTTCTTGCTCACTACTCCTATGAGATTTATTCAACTTCCTGGTTTTTCTCCACTGATTAGTGGTTCCAAATAAAGCCTTTTATATTGTGCTTCATCCTGGTTTGATAAGAATCATGAAGATAATGGCATATGTCCGAACAGGCTAATCGGGAATCATCGGGAAAGAAGGTGGGATATCTTCTTGCTCACAACACTTATGAGATTTATTCAACTTCCTGGTTATTCTCCACTAATTAGTGGTTCCAAATAAAGATTCTTAGATCGTGGTTAATCCTGGTTTGATAAGAATCATGAAGATATTGCCATATGTCTGAAAAGGCTAATCTGGAATCATCTGGATAGAAAGTGGGATATATTCTTACTCACAACACCTATGAGATTTCTTCAACTTCCTGGTTATTCTCCACTGATTAGTGGTTCCAAATATAGCTTCTTAGATCGTGGTTCATCCTGGTTTGATAAGAATCATGAAGATAATCGCATATGTCCGAACAGGCTAATCTGGAATCATCTGGATAGATGGTGGGATATCTTCTTGCTCACAACACTTATGAGGTTTATTCAACTTCCTGGTTATTCTCCACTGCTAATTGGTTCCAAATAAACCTTCTTATCGTGGTTCATCCTGGTTTGATAAGAATCATGAAGATATTGCCATATGTCCGAACAAGCTAATCTGGAATCATCTGGATAGAAAGTGGGATATCTTCTTACTCACAACTCCTATGAGATTTATTTAACTTCCTGGTTATTCTCCACTGAATAGTGGTTCCAAATAAAGCTTCTTAGATCGTGGTTCATCCTGGTTTGATAAGAATCATGAAGATAATGGCATATGTTCGAACAGGCTAATCTGGAATCATCTGGATAGAAAGTGGGATATCTTCTTACTCACAACTCCTATGAGATTTATTCAACTTCCTGGTTATTCTCCACTGATTAGTGGTTCCAAATAAAGCTTCTTAGATCGTGGTTCATCGTGGTTTGATAAGAATCATGAAGATAATGACATATGTCCAAACAGGCTAATCTGGAATCATCTGGATAAAAGGTGGGATATCTTCTTGCTCACAACACTTATGAGATTTCTTCAACTTTCTGGTTATTCTCCACTGATTAGTGGTTCCAAATAAAGCTTCTTAAATCGTGGTTCATCCTGGTTTGATAAGAATCATGAAGATAATGGCATATGTCCGAACAGGCTAATCTGAATTCATCTGGATAGAAGGTGGGATATCTTCTTGCTCACAACACTTATGAGATTTATTCAACTTACTGGTTATTCTCCACTGATTAGTGGTTCCAAATAAAGCTTCATAGATCGTGGTTCATCCTGGTTTGTTAAGACTCATGAAGATATTGCCATATGTCCGAACAGGCTAATCTGGAATCATCTGGATAGAAAGTGGGATATCTTCTTACTCACAACTCCTATGAGATTTATTTCAACTTCCTGGTTATTCTCCACTGATTATTGGTTCCCAATCAATCTTCTTACATATTGGTTCATCCTGGTTTGATAAGAATCATGAAGATATCGCCATATGTCCGAACATGCTAAACTAGAATCATCTAGATAGAAAGTGGGATATCTTCTTACTCACAACTCCTAGGAGATTTATTCAACTTCCTGGTTATTCTCCACTGATTAGTGGTTCCAAATAAAGCTTCTTAGATTGTGGTTCATCCTGGTTTGATAAGAATCATGAAGATAATGGCATATGTCCGAACAGGCTAATCTGGAATCATCTGGATAGAAAGTGGGATATCTTCTTACTCACAACTCCTTTGAGATTTATTCAACTTACTGGTTATTCTCCACTGATTAGTGGTTCCAAATAAAGCTTCTTATATCGTGGTTCATCCTGGTTTGATAAGAATCATGAAGATAATGGCATATGTCCAAACAGGCTAATCTGGAATCATCTGGATAGAAGGTGGGATTTCTTCTTGCTCACAACACTTATGAGATTTCTTCAACTTTCTGGTTATTCTCCACTGATTAGTGGTTCCAAATAAAGCTTCTTAGATCATGGTTCATCCTGGTTTGATAAGAATCATGAAGATAATGAACAGGCTAATCTGAAATCATCTGGATAGAAAGTGGGATATCTTCTTACTCACAACTCCTATGAGATTTATTCAACTTCCTGGTTATTCTACACTGATTAGTGGTTCCTAATCAAGCTTCTTACATATTGGTTCATCCTAGTTTGATAAGAATCATGAAGATATCGCCATATGTCCGAACAGGCTAAACTGGAATCATCTGGATAGAAAGTGGGATATCTTCTTACTCACAACTCCTATGAGATTTATTCAACTTACTGGTTATTCTCCACTGATTAGTGGTTCCAAATAAAGCTTCTTAGATCGTGGTTCATCCTGGTTTGATAAGAATCATGAAGATAATGGCATATGTCCAAACAGGCTAATCTGGAATCACCTGGATAGAAAGTGTGATATCTTCTTACTCACAACTCCTATGAGATTTATTCAACTTCCTGGTTATTCTCCACTGATTAGTGGTTCCAAATAAAGCTTTTTAGATTGTGGTTCATCCTGGTTTGATAAGAATCATGAAGATAATCGCATATGTCCGAACATGCTAATCTGGAATCATGGTGGGATATCTTCTTGCTCACAACACTTATGAGATTTATTCAACTTCCTGGTTATTCTCCACTGATTAGTGGTTCCAAATAAACCTTCTTAGATCGTGGTTCATCCTGGTTTGATATCTTCTTACTCATGGTTCTTAGATCGTGGTTCATCCTGGTTTGATAAGAATCATGAAGATAATGGCATATGTTCGAACAGGCTAATCTGGAATCATCTGGATAGAAAGTGGGATATCTTCTTACTCACAACTCCTATGAGATTTATTTAACTTCCTGGTTATTCTCCACTGATTAGTGGTTCCAAATAAAGCTTCTTAGATCGTGGTTCATCCTGGTTTGATAAGAATCAAGAAGATAATGACATATGTCCGAACATGCTAATCTGAAATCATCTGGATAGAAGGTAGGATATCTTCTTGCTCACAACTCCTATGAGATTTATTCAACTTCCTGGTTTTTCTCCACTGATTAGTGGTTCCAAATAAAGCCTTTTATATTGTGCTTCATCCTGGTTTGATAAGAATCATGAAGATAATGGCATATGTCCGAACATGCTAATCGGGAATCATCGGGAAAGAAGGTGGGATATCTTCTTGCTCACAACACTTATGAGATTTATTCAACTTCCTGGTTATTCTCCACTAATTAGTGGTTCCAAATAAAGATTCTTAGATCGTGGTTAATCCTGGTTTGATAAGAATCATGAAGATATTGTCATAAGTCCGAAAAGGCTAATCTGGAATCATCTGGATAGAAAGTGGGATATATTCTTACTCACAACACCTATGAGATTTCGTCAACTTCCTGGTTATTCTCCACTGATTAGTGGTTCCAAATATAGCTTCTTAGATCGTGGTTCATCCTGGTTTGATAAGAATCATGAAGATAATCGCATATGTCCGAACAGGCTAATCTGGAATCATCTGGATAGATGGTGGGATATCTTCTTGCTCACAACACTTATGAGGTTTATTCAACTTCCTGGTTATTCTCCACTGATAATTGGTTCCAAATAAACCTTCTTATCGTGGTTCATCCTGGTTTGATAAGAATCATGAAGATATTGCCATATGTCCGAACAAGCTAATCTGGAATCATCTGGATAGAAAGTGGGATATCTTCTTACTCACAACTCCTATGAGATTTATTTAACTTCCTGGTTATTCTCCACTGAATAGTGGTTCCAAATAAAGCTTCTTAAATCGTGGTTCATCCTGGTTTGATAAGAATCATGAAGATAATGGCATAAGTCCGAACAGGCTAATCTGAATTCATCTGGATAGAAGGTGGGATATCTTCTTGCTCACAACACTTATGAGATTTATTCAACTTCCTGGTTATTCTCCACTGATTAGTGGTTGCAAATAAAGCTTCATAGATCGTGGTTCACCCTGGTTTGATAAGACTCATGAAGATATTGCCATATGTTCGAACAGGCTAATCTGGAATCATCTGGATAGAAAGTGGGATATCTTCTTACTCACAACTCCTATGAGATTTATTCAACTTCCTGGTTATTCTCCACTGATTAGTGTTTTTCCCAATCAAGCTTCTTACATATTGGTTCATCCTGGTTTGATAAGAATCATTAAGATATCGCCATATGTCCGAACAGGCTAAACTGGAATCATCTGGATAGAAAGTGGGATATCTTCTTACTCACAACTCCTAAGAGATTTATTCAACTTCCTGGTTATTCTCCACTGATTAGTGGTTCCAAATAAAGCTTCTTAGATCGTGGTTCATCCTGGTTTGATAAGAATCATGAAGATAATGGCATATGTCCGAACAGGCTAATCTGGAATCATCTGGATAGAAGGTGGGATATCTTCTTACTCACAACTCCTATGAGATTTATTCAACTTCCTGGTTATTCTCCACTGATTAGTGGTTCCAAATAAAGCTTTTTATATTGTGGTTCATCCTGGTTTGATAAGAATCATGAAGATAATGGCATATGTCCGAACAGGCTAATCTGGAATCATCGGGATAGAAGGTGGGATATCTTCTTGCTCACAACACTTATGAGATTTATTCAACTTCCTGGTTATTCTCCACTAATTAGTGGTTCCAAATAAAGATTCTTAGATCGTGGTTAATCCTGGTTTGATAAGAATCATGAAGATATTGCCATATGTCCGAACATGCTAATCTGGAATCATCTGGATAGAAAGTGGGATATATTCTTACTCACAACACCTATGAGATTTCTTCAACTTCCTGGTTATTCTCCACTGATTAGTGGTTCCAAATATAGCTTCTTAGATCGTGGTTCATCCTGGTTTGATAAGAATCATGAAGATAATCGCATATGTCCGAACAGGCTAATCTGGAATCATCTGGATAGATGGTGGGATATCTTCTTGCTCACAACACTTATGAGATTTATTAAACTTCCTGGTTATTCTCCACTGATAAGTGGTTCCAAATAAAGCTTCTTAGATCGTGGTTCATCCTGGTTTGATAAGAATCATAAAGATAATGGCATATGTTCGAACAGGCTAATCTGGAATCATCTGGATAGAAAGGGGGATATTTTCTTACTCACAACTCCTATGAGATTTATTAAACTTCCTGGTTATTCTCCACTGATTAGTGGTTCCCAATCAAGCTTCTTACATATTGTTTCATCCTGGTTTGATAAGAATCATGAAGATATCGCCATATGTCCGAACAGGCTAATCTGGAATCATCTGGATAGAACGTGGTATATCTTCTTACTCACAACACTTATGAGATTTATTCAACTTCCCGGTTATTCTCCACTGATTAGTGGTTCCAAATAAAGCTTCTTAGATCGTGGTTCATCCTGGTTTGATAAGAATCATGAAGATATTGCCATATGTCCGAACAAGCTAATCTGGAATCATCTGGATAGAAAGTGGGATATCTTCTTACTCACAACTCCTATGAGATTTATTCAACTTCCTGGTTATTCTCTACTGATTAGTGGTTCCCAATCAAGCTTCTTACATATTAGTTCATCCTGGTTTGATAAGAATCATGAAGATATTGCCATATGTCCGAACATGGTAATCTGGAATCATCTGGATAGAACGTGGGATATCTTCTTACTCACAACACTTATGAGATTTATTCAACTTCCTGGATATTCTCCACTGATTAGGGGTTCCAAATAAAGCTTCTTAGATCGTGGTTAATCCTGGTTTGATAAAAATCATGAAGATATTGCCATATGTCCGAACAGGCTAATCTGGAATCATCTGGATAGATGGTGGGATATCTTCTTGCTCACAACACTTATGAGGTTTATTCAACTTCCTGGTTATTCTCCACTGATAAGTGGTTCCAAATAAAGCTTCTTAGATCGTGGTTCATACTGGTTTGATAAGAATCATGAAGATAATGGCATATGTTCGAACAGGCTAATCTGGAATCATCTGGATAGAAAATAGGATATTTTCTTACTCACAACTCCTATGAGATTTATTCAACTTCCTGGTTATTCTCCACTGATTAGTGGTTCCCAATCAAGCTTCTTACATATTGGTTCATCCTGGTTTGATAAGAATCATGAAGATATCGCCATATGTCCGAACAGGCTAATCTGGAATCATCTGGATAGAACGTGGGATATCTTCTTACTCACAACACTTATGAGATTTATTCAACTTCCTGGATATTCTCCACTGATTAGGGGTTCCAAATAAAGCTTCTTAGATTGTGGTTCATCCTGCTTTGATAAGAATCATGAAGATATTGCCATATGTCCGAACAAGCTAATCTGGAATCATCTGGATAGAAAGTGGGATATCTTCTTACTCACAACTCCTATGAGATCTATTTAACTTCCTGGTTATTCTCCACTGAATAGTGGTTCCAAATAAATCTTCTTAGATCGTGGTTCATCCTGGTTTGATAAGAATCATGAAGATAATGGCATATGTTCGAACAGGCTAATCTGGAATCATCTAGATAGAAAGTGGGATATCTTCTTACTCACAACTCCTATGAGATTTATTCTACTTCCTGGTTATTCTCCACTGATTAGTGATTCCCAATCAAGCTTCTTACATATTGGTTCATCCTGGTTTGATAAGAATCATGAAGATATCGCCATATGTCCGAACAAGCTAATCTGGAATCATCTGGATAGAAAGTGGGATATCTTCTTACTCACAACTCCTTTGAGATTTATTCAACATACTGGTTATTCTCCACTGATTAGTGGTTCCAAATAAAGCTTATTAGATCGTGGTTCATCCTGGTTTGATAAGAATCATGAAGATAATGGCATATGTTCGAACAGGCTAATCTGGAATCATCTGGATAGAAAGTGGGATATCTTCTTACTCACAACTCCTATGAGATTTATTCAACTTACCGGTTATTCTCCACTGATTAGTGGTTCCAAATAAAGCTTCTTAGATCGTGGTTCATCCTAGTTTGATAAGAATCATGAAGATAATGGCATATGTCCAAACAGGCTAATCTGGAATCATCTGGATAGAAAGTGGGATATCTTCTTACTCACAACTCCTATGAGATTTATTCAACTTCCTGGTTATTCTCTACTGATTAGTGGTTCCCATTCAAGCTTCTTACATATTGGTTCATCCTGGTTCGATAAGAATCATGAAGATATTGCCATATGTCCGAACAGGGTAATCTGGAATCATCTGGATAGAAAGTGGGATATCTTCTTACTCACAACTCCTATGAGATTTATTCAACTTCCTGGTTATTCTCCACTGATTAGTGGTTCCCAATCAAGCTTCTTACAGATTTGTTCATCCTAGTTTGATAAGAATCATGAAGATATCGCCATATGTCCGAACAGGCTAAACTGGAATCATCTGGATAGAAAGTGGGATATCTTCTTACTCACAACTCCTATGAGATTTATTCAACTTACCGGTTATTCTCCACTGATTAGTGGTTCCAAATAAAGCTTCTTAGATCGTCGTTCATCCTGGTTTGATAAGAATCATGAAGATAATGGCATATGTCCAAACAGGCTAATCTGGAATCATCTGGATAGAAAGTTGGATATCTTCTTACTCACAACTCCTATGAGATTCATTCAACTTCCTGGTTATTCTCCACTGATTAGTGGTTCCAAATAAAGCTTCTTAGATCGTGGTTCATCCTGGTTGGATAAGAATCATGAAGATAATGGCATATGTCCGAACAGGCTAATCTGGAATCATCTGGATAGAAAGTGGGATATCTTCTTACTCATAACTCCTATGAGATTTATTCAACTTCCTGGTTATTCTCCACTGATTAGTGGTTCCCAATCAAGCTTCTTACAGATTGGTTCATCCTAGTTTGATAAGAATCATGAAGATATCGCCATATGTCCGAACAGGCTAAACTGGAATCATCTAGATAGAAAGTGGGATATCTTCTTACTCACAACTCCTATGAGATTTATTCAACTTACCGGTTATTCTCCACTGATTAGTGGTTCCAAATAAAGCTTCTTAGATCATGGTTCATCCTGGTTTGATAAGAATCATGAAGATAATGGCATATGTCCAAACAGGCTAATCTGGAATCATCTGGATAGAAAGTGGGATATCTTCTTACTCACAACTCCTATGAGATTTATTAAACTTCCTGGTTATTCTCCACTGATTAGTGGTTCCAAATAAAGCTTCTTAGATTGTGGTTCATCCTGGTTTGATAAGAATCATGAAGATATTGCCATATGTCCGAACAAGCTAATCTGGAATTATCTGGATAGAAAGTGGGATATCTTCTTACTCACAACTCCTATGAGATTTATTTAACTTCCTGGTTATTCTCCACTGAATAGTGGTTCCAAATAAAGCTTCTTAGATCGTGGTTCATCCTGGTTTGATAAGAATCATGAAGATAATGGCATATGTTCGAACAGGCTAATCTGGAATCATCTGGATAGAAAGTGGGATATCTTCTTACTCACAACTCCTATGAGATTTATTCAACTTCCTGGTTATTCTCCACTGATTAGTGGTTCCCAATCAAGCTTCTTACATATTGGTTCATCCTGGTTTGATAAGAATCATGAAGATATCGCCATATGTCCGAACAGGCTAATCTGGAATCATCTGGATAGAACGTGGAATATCTTCTTACTCACAACACTTATGAGATTTATTCAACTTCCTGGTTATTCTCCACTGATTAGGGGTTCCAAATAAAGCTTCTTAGATTGTGGTTCATCCTGCTTTGATAAGAATCATGAAGATATTGCCATATGTCCGAACAAGCTAATCTGGAATCATCTGGATAGAAAGTGGGATATCTTCTTACTCACAACTCCTATGAGATCTATTTAACTTCCTGGTTATTCTCCACTGAATAGTGGTTCCAAATAAATCTTCTTAGATCGTGGTTCATCCTGGTTTGATAAGAATCATGAAGATAATGGCATATGTTCGAACAGGCTAATCTGGAATCATCTGGATAGAAAGTGGGATATCTTCTTACTCACAACTCCTATGAGATTTATTCTACTTCCTGGTTATTCTCCACTGATTAGTGGTTCCCAATCAAGCTTCTTACATATTGGTTCATCCTGGTTTGATAAGAATCATGAAGATATCGCCATATGTCCGAACAAGCTAATCTGGAATCATCTGGATAGAAAGTGGGATATCTTCTTACTCACAACTCCTTTGAGATTTATTCAACATACTGGTTATTCTCCACTGATTAGTGGTTCCAAATAAAGCTTATTAGATCGTGGTTCATCCTGGTTTGATAAGAATCATGAAGATAATGGCATATGTTCGAACAGGCTAATCTGGAATCATCTGGATAGAAAGTGGGATATCTTCTTACTCACAACTCCTATGAGATTTATTCAACTTACCGGTTATTCTCCACTGATTAGTGGTTCCAAATAAAGCTTCTTAGATCGTGGTTCATCCTAGTTTGATAAGAATCATGAAGATAATGGCATATGTCCAAACAGGCTAATCTGGAATCATCTGGATAGAAAGTGGGATATCTTCTTACTCACAACTCCTATGAGATTTATTCAACTTCCTGGTTATTCTCTACTGATTAGTGGTTCCCATTCAAGCTTCTTACATATTGGTTCATCCTGGTTCGATAAGAATCATGAAGATATTGCCATATGTCCGAACATGGTAATCTGGAATCATCTGGATAGAAAGTGGGATATCTTCTTACTCACAACTCCTATGAGATTTATTCAACTTCCTGGTTATTCTCCACTGATTAGTGGTTCCCAATCAAGCTTCTTACAGATTTGTTCATCCTAGTTTGATAAGAATCATGAAGATATCGCCATATGTCCGAACAGGCTAAACTGGAATCATCTGGATAGAAAGTGGGATATCTTCTTACTCACAACTCCTATGAGATTTATTCAACTTACCGGTTATTCTCCACTGATTAGTGGTTCCAAATAAAGCTTCTTAGATCGTCGTTCATCCTGGTTTGATAAGAATCATGAAGATAATGGCATATGTCCAAACAAGCTAATCTGGAATCATCTGGATAGAAAGTGGGATATCTTCTTACTCACAACTCCTATGAGATTTATTAAACTTCCTGGTTATTCTCCACTGATTAGTGGTTCCAAATAAAGCTTCTTAGATTGTGGTTCATCCTGGTTTGATAAGAATCATGAAGATATTGCCATATGTCCGAACAAGCTAATCTGGAATCATCTGGATAGAAAGTGGGATATCTTCTTACTCACAACTCCTATGAGATTTATTTAACTTCCTGGTTATTCTCCACTGAATAGTGGTTCCAAATAAAGCTTCTTAGATCGTGGTTCATCCTGGTTTGATAAGAATCATGAAGATAATGGCATATGTTCGAACAGGCTAATCTGGAATCATCTGGATAGAAAGTGGGATATCTTCTTACTCACAACTCCTATGAGATTTATTCAACTTCCTGGTTATTCTCCACTGATTAGTGGTTCCCAATCAAGCTTCTTACATATTGGTTCATCCTGGTTTGATAAGAATCATGAAGATATCGCCATTTGTCCGAACAGGCTAATCTGGAATCATCTGGATAGAACGTGGGATATCTTCTTACTCACAACACTTATGAGATTTATTCAACTTCCTGGTTATTCTCCACTGATTAGGGGTTCCAAATAAAGCTTCTTAGATTGTGGTTCATCCTGCTTTGATAAGAATCATGAAGATATTGCCATATGTCCGAACAAGCTAATCTGGAATCATCTGGATAGAAAGTGGGATATCTTCTTACTCACAACTCCTATGAGATCTATTTAACTTCCTGGTTATTCTCCACTGAATAGTGGTTCCAAACAAATCTTCTTAGATCGTGGTTCATCCTGGTTTGATAAGAATCATGAAGATAATGGCATATGTTCGAACAGGCTAATCTGGAATCATCTGGATAGAAAGTGGGATATCTTCTTACTCACAACTCCTATGAGATTTATTCTACTTCCTGGTTATTCTCCACTGATTAGTGGTTCCCAATCAAGCTTCTTACATATTGGTTCATCCTGGTTTGATAAGAATCATGAAGATATCGCCATATGTCCGAACAAGCTAATCTGGAATCATCTGGATAGAAAGTGGGATATCTTCTTACTCACAACTCCTTTGAGATTTATTCAACATACTGGTTATTCTCCACTGATTAGTGGTTCCAAATAAAGCTTATTAGATCGTGGTTCATCCTGGTTTGATAAGAATCATGAAGATAATGGCATATGTTCGAACAGGCTAATCTGGAATCATCTGGATAGAAAGTGGGATATCTTCTTACTCACAACTCCTATGAGATTTATTCAACTTACCGGTTATTCTCCACTGATTAGTGGTTCCAAATAAAGCTTCTTAGATCGTGGTTCATCCTAGTTTGATAAGAATCATGAAGATAATGGCATATGTCCAAACAGGCTAATCTGGAATCATCTGGATAGAAAGTGGGATATCTTCTTACTCACAACTCCTATGAGATTTATTCAACTTCCTGGTTATTCTCTACTGATTAGTGGTTCCCATTCAAGCTTCTTACATATTGGTTCATCCTGGTTCGATAAGAATCATGAAGATATTGCCATATGTCCGAACAGGGTAATCTGGAATCATCTGGATAGAAAGTGGGATATCTTCTTACTCACAACTCCTATGAGATTTATTCAACTTCCTGGTTATTCTCCACTGATTAGTGGTTCCCAATCAAGCTTCTTACAGATTTGTTCATCCTAGTTTGATAAGAATCATGAATATATCGCCATATGTCCGAACAGGCTAAACTGGAATCATCTGGATAGAAAGTGGGATATCTTCTTACTCACAACTCCTATGAGATTTATTCAACTTACCGGTTATTCTCCACTGATTAGTGGTTCCAAATAAAGCTTCTTAGATCGTCGTTCATCCTGGTTTGATAAGAATCATGAAGATAATGGCATATGTCCAAACAGGCTAATCTGGAATCATCTGGATAGAAAGTTGGATATCTTCTTACTCACAACTCCTATGAGATTCATTCAACTTCCTGGTTATTCTCCACTGATTAGTGGTTCCAAATAAAGCTTCTTAGATCGTGGTTCATCCTGGTTGGATAAGAATCATGAAGATAATGGCATATGTCCGAACAGGCTAATCTGGAATCATCTGGATAGAAAGTGGGATATCTTCTTACTCATAACTCCTATGAGATTTATTCAACTTCCTGGTTATTCTCCACTGATTAGTGGTTCCCAATCAAGCTTCTTACAGATTGGTTCATCCTAGTTTGATAAGAATCATGAAGATATCGCCATATGTCCGAACAGGCTAAACTGGAATCATCTAGATAGAAAGTGGGATATCTTCTTACTCACAACTCCTATGAGATTTATTCAACTTACCGGTTATTCTCCACTGATTAGTGGTTCCAAATAAAGCTTCTTAGATCATGGTTCATCCTGGTTTGATAAGAATCATGAAGATAATGGCATATGTCCAAACAGGCTAATCTGGAATCATCTGGATAGAAAGTGGGATATCTTCTTACTCACAACTCCTATGAGATTTATTCAACTTCCTGGTTATTCTCCACTGATTAGTGGTTCCAAATAAAGCTTCTTAGATCGTGGTTCATCCTGGTTTGATAAGAATCATGAAGATAATGGCATATGTCTTAACAGGCTAATCTGGAATCATCGGGAAAGAAGGTGGGATATCTTCTTGCTCACAACAGTTATGAGATTTATTCAACTTCCTGGTTATTCTCCACTAATTAGTGGTTCCAAATAAAGATTCTTAGATCGTGGTTAATCCTGGTTTGATAAGAATCATGAAGATATTGCCATATGTCCGAACAGGCTAATCTGGAATCATCTGGATATATGGTGGGATATCTTCTTGCTCACAACACTTATGAGGTTTATTCAACTTCCTGGTTATTCTCCACTGATAAGTGGTTCCAAATAAAGCTTCTTAGATCGTGGTTCATACTGGTTTGATAAGAATCATGAAGATAATGGCATATGTTCGAACAGGCTAATCTGGAATCATCTGGATAGAAAATGGGATATTTTCTTACTCACAACTCCTATGAGATTTATTCAACTTCCTGGTTATTCTCCACTGATTAGTGGTTCCCAATCAAGCTTCTTACATATTGGTTCATCCTGGTTTGATAAGAATCATGAAGATATCGCCATATGTCCGAACAGGCTAATCTGGAATCATCTGGATAGAACGTGGGATATCTTCTTACTCACAACACTTATGAGATTTATTCAACTTCCTGGTTATTCTCCACTGATTAGGGGTTCCAAATAAAGCTTCTTAGATTGTGGTTCATCCTGGTTTGATAAGAATCATGAAGATATTGCCATATGTCCGAACAAGCTAATCTGGAATCATCTGGATAGAAAGTGGGATATCTTCTTACTCACAACTCCTATGAGATTTATTTAACTTCCTGGTTATTCTCCACTGAATAGTGGTTCCAAATAAAGCTTCTTAGATCGTGGTTCATCCTGGTTTGATAAGAATCATGGAGATAATGGCATATGTTCGAACAGGCTAATCTGGAATCATCTGGATAGAAAGTGGGATATCTTCTTACTCACAACTCCTATGAGATTTATTCTACTTCCTGGTTATTCTCCACTGATAAGTGGTTCCCAATCAAGCTTCTTACATATTGGTTCATCCTGGTTTGATAAGAATCATGAAGATATCGCCATATGTCCGAACAAGCTAATCTGGAATCATCTGGATAGAAAGTAGGATATCTTCTTACTCACAACTCCTTTGAGATTTATTCAACATACTGGTTATTCTCCACTGATTAGTGGTTCCAAATAAAGCTTATTAGATCGTGGTTCATCCTGGTTTGATAAGAATCATGAAGATAATGGCATATGTCCAAACATGCTAATCTGGATTCATCTGGATAGAAAGGTGGGATATCTTCTTGCTCAAAACTCCTATGAGATTTATTCAATTTCCTAGTTATTCTCCACTGATTAGTGGTTCCAAATAAAGTTTCTTAGATCGTGGTTCATCTTGGTTTGATAAGAATCATGAAGATAATGGCATATGTCCGAACAGGCTAATCTGGAATCATCTGGATAGAAGGTGGGATATCTTCTTACTCACAACTCCTATGAGATTTATTCAACTTCCTGGTTATTCTCCACTGATTAGTGGTTCCAAATAAAGCTTCTTAGATCGTGGTTCATCCTGGTTTGATAAGAATCATGAAGATAATGGCATATGTCCGAACAGGCTAATCTGGAATCATCTGGATAGAAGGTGGGATATCTATTGAATACACAAAACTCTCTCAAGAAAAGTTCTCTTTTGGCTTTGATTGTTCTTGTGTTCTTGTGAGTTTCTCTTCTATTTCTCTATATGATTCATCTGAAATCCACCATGGGTTTAAGAGGAATCATGGAGATTAGTGAGTAATCACCTTTTGGATTCATGGGTTAGGGTGATTAAGGGTGATTAGGCTAGTTCTAGGATGTTTTAGGTGTAGATCATATTTGTTCCTTGCATAGTAGAGTGATCTTAATGCATTATTTGAGTAGGCCACTCAAAGGGTGATCTCTAGGCATTTCCCACCCAAAAGGTGTTTGATGAAATGCCTGAGTCAACTCTCCTAGGCTCTTAGTGTACTTTGCCAATGATATTTGTTGTTAAAGATGCTAAGATAGCTAATAGACTTGTTAGTAATGATTGCTTGCATGTTATTCAACCAAAGACATTTGATGTTTGAGACATGTTAGCAAATGAGCATTCATCTAGACATAGAGCTTGCTTAGAATTGTGTCTAGGCTTAAGGTTAATAGTTTGATTGATTCATTTGTCATCCTTAGTTCGAAACTTGATCACCCAAGGTCTGAAATCCCTATACCCATGAATTCTCCTTTCCAATAGCTTAAGAGTATCATTTTACTGTTTTGCATTAGCTTTAATCATTAGTTTAGAATTCATCAAATCACTGGTTGCACTTAGATTAGGCAAATACTTGCATTCTCTCTGCATTTGAATCCCTCGGAACTGGTTCGACAACTTACTTCCACTTTACTATCATTTGACTTAGGAGCCTCAAAACTCCTAACATCAAATTGGCGCCGTTGCCAAATTCTGAGTTTGATTTGAACATTGAGATTTAGTCATTTGCTTGAGACTAAGTCATTTTTATTTTTGTAAGTTACTGATTCTCTTCTTCACTCTTTGTGATTTTCAGGTGTATGAACTTGAGGAGCAAGGGTACATCAAACCTTGTTCCAAGAGCCGCAGACATCAGAGCTTTAGAGAGAGAGTGTGCTAGAAAAAGAAGAGAAGAAGAGCAACAAGCTTTACTGCAGACACAGGAAGCTGAGATGGCTGATCCCCAAAATCCTCTTAACCCCAATGGAGTAAACAATGCTCCACAAGAGCCCCAACAGCGACCAGCTCGCCCCATTGGCACTTATGACTGTCCCAACATCCATGGTCCTAGACTTGGAATCCGAACACCAGCTATGGCTGCTAACAATTTTGAGATCAAGTCAGGACTGCTAAACTGCATAGAGAACAACAAGTATCATGGTCTGGCTGTGGAGGACCCATTTGATCACTTGGATAAGTTTGACAGCTACTGTGGTATGTCAAAGACTAATGGTGTGTCAGAGGATGTCTTAAAGCTCAAGCTATTCCCTTTCTCTTTGGGGGATAAGGCACGTCAATGGGAGAAGTCTCTACCAAGTGACTCCATCACCACTTGGGAAGACTGCAAAAGGGCATTCTTGGAGAAGTTCTTCTCTACCTCAAGAACTGCTAAGTTGAGGAATGAGATCTCCAGCTTCCAACAGAAGAACTTGGAAGGATTCAGTGAAGCTTGGGAGAGATTCAATGGTTACCAAGCTCAGTGCCCACACCATGGATTCTCTAAGGAGAGCTTGCTGAGCACATTCTACAGAGGTGCTCTTCCTAAGTACAGAGCCAGACTGGATACAGCTAGCAATGTGTTCTTTTTGGGGAGAACTGAGGAAGAGGCAGAGGCTCTGGTTGACAACATGGTTAAGAGTGATGCAGTCTACAGTGGAGACCATGACAGAAGCAATAGAGGTGATGACAAGCAAACAAGGAATGAGATAAAGGCTCTTCAGGAGAAGATTGACAAACTCATTGCTGATAAGGCCACACAAGCGCAGGTGAACTTTGTTGGTAACCCACAACAGGAGATACCTCCTACTGTCAATGAGGTTGATGGTTTGGAAGGGCAAGAAGAATTGTGTTTCATCAACAGTAATGGTAGCTGGTACAAGAAGGAGCCCAACTTTCAGTACAACAACTACCAACAGAAGCCCTATTCAAACAACCAGCAAAGTGGTTATCAGCCTAGAAACAACCAGCAGCCTCAGCAAACCTCCTCTCCTAGCTCTTCTGCTCCTCAAGAGAGCAGCACTGATGCCTTGCTGAAACAGATCTTGGAGTCTCAGACTAGAAGTGAGAAGCATGTTGGCTATGAGCTGAAGAACCTTCACTCCAAGATTGATGGGAGCTACAATGAGCTCAACAACAAATTCACCCACCTCGCTTCTTCTGTCAAGAATTTGGAGACTCAGTTTGCTTCCATGAGCACCCACCAGAATCGCCAGCCAGGATCTCTACCTGGAAAATCTGATCAAAACCCCAAGGAAGCAAAAGCTGTCACACTCAGGAGTGGTAAGCAGTTACCACCTAGAACCCTCACCAAGGATGCTGAGAAACAAGGTGATGAGGTAGCCATCAATCTAGATGATGAAGTGGTCATTGTTGATGAGAAGACATATGATGAGATCTTGGAGAAGATTGAGAAAGATAAGGGTAAAGGAAAGGTTGGAGAAGAGAAGAAGACAACAAAAGATGGTGAATCTGCTGCTCCAGCAAGTGAGAGCTCTCCTGCCCCCCTCCTTATGAACCAAAGCTTCCATTCCCTGGTAGATTCAAGAAGCAGCTGCTACAGAAGTACAAGGCTTTGTTTGAGAAGCAGATGAGTGAAGCTCAGGTTACAATGCCCATCATTGATGCTTTCATGCTGATTCCTCAATACAGCAAACTCCTGAAAGATGTTGTAGCTGCTAAGAAGAAGGAGATGGAGGGCATGATGGTTCTGAGTCATGAGTGCAATGCCATCATTCAGAGGCTAGATACTCCAGAGAAGCTAGAAGATCCAGGATGCTTCACACTCCCTTGTGCTCTTGGACCTATGGTATTTGAGAAATGTCTCTGCGATTTGGGAGCTAGGGTCAGCTTGATGCCTTTGTCTGTGGGAAAGAAGCTTGGCTTCACTCAATACAAGAAGTGTAGACTCTCTCTGGTGTTGGCTGATCGTTCAGTGAAGTACCCTGTGGGCATCCTAGAGAACCTCCCTGTGAAGATTGGAAGGTATGAGATACCTACAGATTTTGTGGTGCTTGAAATGGGTGAGGAGGCTCAAGACCCATTGATTCTTGGAAGGCCATTCTTAGCTACAGCAGGAGCTATTGTGAATGTGAAGGAAGGGAAGATTGACCTCCATTTGGGCAAAGAGAACATCCTCCACTTTAACATCAAGGAGAAGATGAGGAACCCCACTGTATTTGGACAAGCCTTCACCATTGAAGAGATGAATTCTCCTCCTGCTGATGGTCACTTTGATGAGCTACCACCTGAGGAAGATGGGGTGTCCACTCCACTTTCTGCACCTAGTCCAGCCTGATCCAAAGGAGGCAAAGTCAAGCTAGAGACTTAAAACAAGCTCACTTGGGAGGAAGTCCCATGAGTATCCTTGTATATATTGCATTAGTATTTGCATTATCATTTTATTGCATCAAACAATGGGAAAGTGAAGTTGTGTGCAGGTATTGAGCAGAAAGTCGGACACCAGAGCGATCTCATCGCAGCGATACCTCTAGGTCGCTCCACCTGGGAGCGACATGTCCAGAGCGATAAGCCGTGGTCGCTCGCGTCACACGCGAGTGGAAACACAGAAACCGACCTCAGAGCGATCTTCTCCCAGCGACATACCGAAGTCGCTCCAGCTGGGAGCGACCTGTCGCAGCGACGTTCACATCTCGCTCCACGGAAGGTAACACACAATCCCACTCACACAGAGACTGTGTGATTTAAGTGTGGGGGAGGTACCAAGTATTTGATCATGTTTGTTTCCATGATTTTGAGTCTCATGCATTGCATATTACATTCTTATTTGCATAGAAAAATCCAAAAAAATAAAAAATTTGAAAAACACAAAAAGAATCATTTAGTTGCATCATTTGCATTTTTAGGATTGAGTCTAGAAGCATATAGGTTGCATTCATGCATTAGGGGGATTTCAACCTTGTAAAGAGCTCATGCTAAGTACTGAATTTGTTGACCTTTGTAATCATGACAAGTAGCTTGAGCACCCTTTAGAAAGCTTGTAAACTTCGCGCCTTGAATGCTCCTCTTGAAACTCATTTGACTGTTGATACTCTCTCTTTGAAGCAAGCTCCTGTTTTAATGTCTCTTGCATATGGTCCCTTGTGTACTAAGTCATGGATATACACACTTGAGTTGTCCCATCTGTTTTACCAATCTTTTTGACAAACTCAAGTGGTACTCCACTCCCCAAAACCCATACCTCCTTTTTAAACCATCATTATTTGTTGAGTGAGGCCTCTTTGGAAAGCTTTACATGTGCATAATGTTGAGAGTATTGAGAACGACAATGCTTAGTCTCCATTCTTGCTAGATTAGTCACTCTATTGTCTAGCTATAGGAAAGAGGGTGAGTGTTGTGATCGTGATTTGGGAATATGAAAGGTTTGACTCTTTGTGCTTAAATGATTAGTCTTTATGGGATAAGTGGAGAAGTATCTAGCTCTTATTGTGAAAAGTCTTGGCCCCCAAATATAAAAAAAAAAAAAAAAAGAAAAAAAAAGAGAAAAAAAAAAGAGAAAAAAAAAAGAATAAAAAGGGGGCTAGCAAAGTTGTTAGGAGCTAAGATTTGTTTTAAAATTGTGAAAAAATCCTTTATTGATTTCAAAAAGAAAGAGTCTGATGTGAAGAATGTTCTTGGGATCTTTTGGTGAGAGATGTGAGTTGGGTTTGACATTGAGGAATAATTAAATATCTTGTATGTTTGGGAAAGGGTAGAACAATGGAGATTGAGCATTGTATGCATGAGTTGATCTCTTTCTTAGATATATTATGTGTAATGTCAAAGCTACTGTGTTTTGAGAGTAAACCACCTTAAAAGATTATTTTGAACCTCTGATTTCACTTGCATTAAAGCCTTTGTCTTACCAAACCAAATGACTTGGACCAGTTGACCATTTGTGAGATGTCTATTGAGTTTGCTTCATAAATGTTAGAGAGTTGTGGATTTGTGGTTTGTAGATGCATGGTTAATGAGTGTAGAGATCAAAGGAGCTGAGATAGGCTTAGAGAAGTTAGAGATGCATAAAATCTTTGCCCTTGCTATTTGGTATGATTATGCAAGGTTGTTAGGTTGAGAACTAAGAAGAGTTTCTTTTGGTTATGAGTCCCGATTTTCAAACTTTCTCTCCTTGGTTCTTGAAAGTTTACTTGTGGACAAGTAAAGGACTAGTGTGGGGGAGTTGATGTCTTGCATATTTGCATTGTTTTAACCATTCATTCATAAGCATTTTCATCATATAGAATAGGATTTAGACATGTTTAGGTTGCATTTTGCATGCATAAGTCTCTATTAGGTACTGGAGTGCCAAGTGAGGTTATTGGAGACATTTGGATGCACTTGGAGCTCAAAAGATGTGAAAAGGAAGATGATTGGACGAGAGGAGCCTGGAGCAACCTGCAGAGGTCGCTGTGAGACCTCGCTCCAGCCGGAGCGACCTTGACGACCAAAGCTGGAGCGACCACTCCAAGTCGCTCGGCTTTACACGGCTCGAAGACGAAGAAAATGCCTCCGGAGCGACCCCTCGCAGCGACCACCCAAGGTCGCTCCCGAAGCCCAGAGCGACCTCTCGGAGCGACTGGCCGAGGTCGCTCCGCGTTATCAGTGCACGATTTTTATTATTTTCAAGGACCTTTTTGCAATTTATTGTGCACGTTTTTGCACTGAAAAAACTTAATGTTTAAGTATGCTTTGTAGCCACCATTGGCAGATAATCTTTTATCTATTGAATACACAAAACTCTCTCAAGAAAAGTTCTCTTTTGGCTTTGATTGTTCTTGTGTTCTTGTGAGTTTCTCTTCTATTTCTCTATATGATTCATCTGAAATCCACCTTGGGTTTAAGAGGAATCATGGAGATTAGTGAGTAATCACCTTTTGGATTCATGGGTTAGGGTGATTAAGGGTGATTAGGCTAGTTCTAGGATGTTTTAGGTGTAGATCATATTTGTTCCTTGCATAGTAGAGTGATCTTAATGCATCATTTGAGTAGGCCACTCAAAGGGTGATCTCTAGGCATTTTCCACCCAAAAGGTGTTTGATGAAATGCCTGAGTCAACTCTCCTAGGCTCTTAGTGTACTTTGCCAAAGATATTTGTTGTTAAAGATGCTAAGATAACTAATAGACTTGTTAGTAATGATTGCTTGCATGTTATTCAACCAAAGACATTTGATGTTTGAGACATGTTAGCAAATGAGCATTCATCTAGACATAGAGCTTGCTTAGAATTGTGTCTAGGCTTAAGGTTAATAGTTTGATTGATTCATTTGTCATCCTTAGTTCGAAACTTGATCACCCAAGGTCTGAAATCTCTATACCCATGAATTCTCCTTTCCAATAGCTTAAGAGTATCATTTTACTGTTTTGCATTAGCTTTAATTATTAGTTTAGAATTCATCAAATCACTGGTTGCACTTAGATTAGGCAAATACTTGCATTCTCTCTGCATTTGAATCCCTCAGAACTGGTTCGACAACTTACTTCCACTTTACTATCATTTGACTTAGGAGCCTCAAAACTCCTAACATCAGTAGTACACACTGATTATGAAACCCTTAAGCATTTGAGAGGTGAAACCAACCTTAAACGGAGGCATGCTCGTTGGCTGGAGTTCATAGAGACTTTCCCATATATCATCAAGTACAAGAAGGGTAAAGACAACATTGTAGCTGATGCACTCTCCAGGAGACACGCCTTGATTGCCACAATGGAAGCTAAGGTACTGGGGTTTGAGTTCATCAAGGATTTATATGGAGAAGACCCGGATCTTGCTGATACCTACACCAGCTGCACTAAAGGACCTCACGGGAAGTTTTACTTACATGACGGGTTCTTATTCAAGGGCAAGAGACTATGTATCCCTCAGTGTTCTTTGAGAGACCTGATCACTAGAGAAGCTCATGGAGGGGGACTCATGGGACACTTTGGAGTAGACAAAACACTTGCTGTGGTCAGAGAACACTTCTATTGGCCGCACCTCAAGAGGATAGTAGAAGCTCATTGTGCAAAATGCGTGACTTGCAAGAAAGCTAAGTCAAGAGTACAACCCCATGGTCTTTACATGCCACTGCCTATTCCCACAGATCCTTGGGTGGATATCTCCATGGATTTTGTACTAGGTCTACCAAAGATTCAACATAAGGACTCCATCTTTGTTGTGGTGGACAGGTTCTCCAAGATGGCACAATTCATACCTTGTGCCAAGGTGAATGATGCATCCAAGACAGCTGATCTATTCTTCAAAGAAGTGGTGCGCTTACATGGAGTACCAAGGACCATTGTATCTGACAGGGACACCAAGTTCCTCAGCCACTTTTGGAGAACACTATGGAAGAAGCTAGGCACCAAGCTGCTCTTCTCTACTACTTGTCATCCCCAAACGGATGGGCAGACTGAAGTTGTCAATAGAACCCTTTCTACGCTGCTGAGCGCCACCATTTGGAAGAACATGAAGAATTGGGTAGACTGCATTCCATTCATAGAGTTTGCTTACAACCGGGCTCAGCACTCAGCTACCAAGATGTCACCATTTGAAGCGGCTTATGGATTCAATCCGAAAACCCCTTTAGATCTCACACCTTTACCTCTAGCTGAAGTGATCAGTCTCACCGGGGAAGCCAAAGCTGCTTATGTCAAGGAGCTTCACCAAAGGGTTCAAGAGAATCTAGAGAAGAGGACCGAGCAGTATACTAAACAAGCCAACAAGGGGCGCAAAGTAATTATATTTGAACCCGGAGAGTGGGTTTGGCTACACATGAGGCAAGAGAGGTTTCCTAACCAGAGAAGTTCAAAGCTAAAGCCAAGAGGCACTGGTCCCTTTCAAGTCCTTGAGAGAATCAACAACAACGCCTACCGTCTTGATCTGCCAGGTGAGTTAAATGTATCATCTACTTTCAATGTTACTGATTTGTCTCCTTGTTTTACAGATGAACCAGTTTTGAGGTCAAAACCTTTTGAAGAGGGAGGGAATGATGAGGACATTTAACCAGACCTAACCGAACCAGACATTCAAGACATGATCAGCAACATTACCAAACCAGAGATAGAGCAAGAAGTGCCCATACCAACCGTGTTCAAGGGAGCTATCACTAGACAAAGAGCTAAGATACTTCAACATAAATTTAATGAGAGCATGATACTTGCTTCTGATCTTGGACAGGTTAAACCAGCTGATGGAGCTAACAAAGATGACACTAAGAGAGTTGCTGTGAAGGTGGAAGAGCCGATTGAGAACTATCAAGCATCAAGAGAAGATCTTTGGCCATTCATCCCTGATCAAAGCCACAACCATTTGATGATCATTACCATAGAAGATCCAAATGCTTAAGAAGACTCTTGGACGGGCTAGCAACTAGGCAAGCTCTTTGTGTGTGCTCTTTTCCTTGCTCTTGGTTTTGTCCCATGAGGTTTTCAGGAGGAAGGTTTTTAACGAGGCCACAACTAGCTTATCACATCACCTATATGCATCTCGGTCCAAGATTAAAGAAGACTCCATTCTTCTTTATTTCCTTATTTGAACTATAGCTTATTATCTTTATTTGTGATGCAAAGGAGCCTGTTCCTTAGTCTATTTATATGTTTGCAAAACCCTTTTTCTTGGTACACTTGATATTTTATAAAACTTTCTTTCAAAGAAAACCTAGAGCTCTCAAACAGAACTCGCCGCCTCCTTGCCTTGTGAGACCAGTACCTCCACGGCTTGAAGGTTCCTTTGTGTTGTATCACCAGCTTTCCATATCTCGTGTGGTGCACTTCAATCCACCTTGTCCTTATCACACGGTTTCTCTTGGTTGATTAGATCAAACAAAGAACCACCTCTTGATCTAGTCGGCTCCATCTCTCTTGCTTGGATCATACAGCCTTTGTCAGTCTAGGCTTGTATCAGATATCTTCTTGCTCACAACACTTATGAGGTTTATTCAACTTCCTGGTTATTCTCCACTGATAAGTGGTTCCAAATAAAGCTTCTTAGATCGTGGTTCAAACTGGTTTGATAAGAATCATGAAGATAATGGCATATGTTCGAACAGGCTAATCTGGAATCATCTGGATAGAAAGTGGGATATTTTCTTACTCACAACTCCTATGAGATTTATTCAACTTCCTGGTTATTCTCCACTGATTAGTGGTTCCCAATCAAGCTTCTTACATATTGGTTCATCCTGGTTTGATAAGAATCATGAAGATATCGCCATATGTCCGAACAGGCTAATCTGGAATCATCTGGATAGAACGTGGGATATCTTCTTACTCACAACACTTATGAGATTTATTCAACTTCCTGGTTATTCTCCACTGATTAGTGGTTCCAAATAAAGCTTCTTAGATCGTGGTTCATCCTGGTTTGATAAGAATCATGAAGATATTGCCATATGTCCGAACAAGCTAATCTGGAATCATCTGGATTGAAAATGGGATATCTTCTTACTCACAACTCCTATGAGATTTATTTAACTTCCTGGTTATTCTCCACTGAATAGTGGTTCCAAATAAAGCTTCTTAGATTGTGGTTCATCCTGGTTTGATAAGAATCATGAAGATAATGGCATATGTTCGAACAGGCTAATCTGGAATCATCTGGATAGAAAGTGGGATATCTTCTTACTCACAACTCCTATGAGATTTATTCAACTTCCTGGATATTCTCCACTGATTAGTGGTTCCAAATAAAGCTTTTTAGATCGTGGTTCATCCTGGTTTGATAAGAGTCATGAAGATAAGGGCATATGTCCGAACATGCTAATCTGGAATCATCTGGATAGAAGGTGGGATATCTTCTTGCTCAAAAGACTTATGAGATTTATTCAACTTCCTGGTTATTCTTCACTGATTAGTGGTTCCAAATAAAGCTTCTTAGATCGTGGTTCATCCTGGTTTGATAAGACTCATGAAGATATTGCCATATGTCCGAACATGCTAATCTGGAATCATCTGGATAGAAAGATGGATATCTTCTTACTCACAATTCCTATGAGATTTATTTAACTTCCTGGTTATTCTCCACTGATTAGTGGTTCCAAATAAAGCTTTTTAGATCGTGGTTCATCCTGGTTTGATAAGAATCATGAAGATAATGACATATGTCCGAACATGCTAATCTGGAATCATCTGGATAGAAGGTGGGATATCTTCTTGCTCAAAACTCCTATGAGATTTATTCAACTTCCTCGTTATTCTCCACTGATTAGTGGTTCCAAATAAAGCTTCTTAGATCGTGGTTCATCCTGGTTTGATAAGAATCATAAAGATAATGGCATATGTCCGAACAGGCTAATCTGGAATCATCTGGATAGAAGGTGGGATATCTTCTTACTCACAATTCCTATGAGATTTATTCAACTTCCTGGTTATTCTCCACTGATTAGTGGTTCCAAATAAAGCATCTTAGATCATGGTTCATCCTGGTTTGATAAGAATCATGAAGATAATGGCATATGTCCGAACAGGCTAATCTGGAATCATCTGGATAGAAGGTGGGATATCTTATTGCTCAAAACTCCTATGAGATTTATTCAACTTCCTGGTTATTCTCCACTGATTAGTGGTTCCAAATAAAGCTTCTTAGATCGTGGTTCATCCTGGTTTGATAAGAATCATGAAGATAATAGCATATGTCCGAACAAGCTAATCTGGAATCATCTGGATAGAAGGTGGGATATCTTCTTACTCAAAACACTTATGAGATTTATTCAACTTCCTGGTTATTCTCCACTGATTAGTGGTTCCAAATAAAGCTTCTTAGATCGTGGTTCATCCTGGTTTGATAATAATCATGAAGATATTGCCATATGTCCGAACAGGCTAATCTGGAATCATCTGGATAGAAAGTGGGATATCTTCTTACTCACAACTCCTATGAGATTTATTCAACTTCCTGGTTATTCTCCACTGATTAATGGTTCCAAATAAAGCTTCTTAGATCGTGGTTCATCCTGGTTTGATAAGAATCATGAAGATAATGGCATACGTCCGAACAGGCTAATCTGGAATCATCTAGATAGAAGGTGTGATATCTTCTAGCTCACAACACTTATGAGATTTATTCAACTTCCTGGTTCTTCTCCACTGATTAGTGGTTCCAAACAAAGCTTCTTAGATCATGGTTCATCCTGGTTTGATAAGAATCATGAAGACATTGCCATATGTCCGAACATGCTAATCTGGAATCATCTGGATATAAAGTGGGATATCTTCTTACTCACAACTCCTATGAGATTTATTTAACTTCCTGGTTATTCTCCACTGAATAGTGGTTCCAAAAAAAGCTTCTTAGATCGTGGTTCATCCTGGTTTGATAAGAATCATGAAGATAATGGTATATGTTCGAACAGGCTAATCTGGAATCATGTGGATAGAAAGTGGGATATCTTCTTACTCACAACTCCTACGAGATTTATTCAACTTCCTGGTTATTCTCCACTGATTAGTGGTTCCAAATAAAGCTTCTTAGATTGTGGTTCATCCTGGTTTGATAAGAATCATGAAGATAATGGCATATGTCCAAACATGCTAATCTGGAATCATCTGGATAGAAGGTGGGATATCTTCTTGCTCAAAACTCCTATGAGATTTATTCAACTTCCTGGTTATTCTCCACTGATTAGTGGTTCCAAATAAAGCTTCTTAGATCGTGGTTCATCCTGGTTTGATAAGAATCATAAAGATAATGGCATATGTCCGAACAGGCTAATCTGGAATCATCTGGATAGAAGGTGGGATATCTTCTTGCTCAAAATACTTATGAGATTTATTCAACTTCCTGGTTATTCTCCACTGATTAGTGGTTCCAAATAAAGCTTCTTAGATCGTGGTTCATCCTGGTTTGATAATAATCATGAAGATATTGCCATATGTCCGAACAGGCTAATCTGGAATCATCTAGATAGAAAGTGGGATATCTTCTTACTCCCAACTCCTATGAGATTTATTTAACTTCCTGGTTATTCTCCACTGAATAGTGGTTCCAAATAAAGCATCTTATATCGTGGTTCATCCTGGTTTGATAAGACTCATGAAGATAATGGCATATGTCCGAACAGGCTAATCTGGAATCATCTGGATAGAAGGTGGGATATCTTCTTGCTCAAAACACTTATGATATTTATTCAACTTCCTGGTTATTCTCCACTTATTAGTGGTTCCAAATAAAGCTTGTTAGATCGTGGTTCATCCTGGTTTGATAAGAATCATAAAGATAATGGCATATGTCCGAACAAGGTAATCTGGAATCATCTGGATAGAAGGTGGGATATCTTCTTGCTCAAAGTACTTATGAGATTTATTCAACTTCCTGGGTATTCTCCACTGATTAGTGGTTCCAAATAAAGCTTCTTAGATCGTGGTTCATCCTGGTTTGATAATAATCATGAAGATATTGCCATATGTCCGAACAGGTTAATCTGGAATCATCTGGATAGAAAGTGGGATATCTTCTTACTCACAACTCCTATGAGATTTATTCAACTTCCTGGTTATTCTCCACTGATTAGTGGTTCCAAATAAAGCTTCTTAGATCGTGGTTCATCCTGGTTTGATAAGAATCATGAAGATAATGGCATATGTCCGAACAGGCTAATCTGGAATCATCTGGATAGAAGGTGGGATATCTTCTTGCTCAAAACACTTATGAGATTTATTCAACTTCCTGGTTATTCTTCGCTTATTAGTGGTTCCAAATAAAGCTTCTTAGATCGTGGTTCATCCTGGTTTGATAATAATCATGAAGATATTGCCATATGTCCGAACATGCTAATCTGGAATCATCTGGATAGAAAGTGGGATATCTTCTTACAACTCCTATGAGATTTATTCAACTTCCTGGTTATTCTCCACTGATTAATGGTTCCAAATAAAGCTTCTTAGATCGTGGTTCATCCTGGTTTGATAAGAATCATGAAGATAATGGCATACGTCCGAACAGGCTAATCTGGAATCATCTAGATAGAAGGTGGGATATCTTCTAGCTCACAACACTTATGAGATTTATTCAACTTCCTGGTTATTCTCCACTGATTAGTGGTTCCAAACAAAGCTTCTTAGATCATGGTTCATCCTGGTTTGATAAAAATCATGAAGACATTGCCATATGTCCGAACATGCTAATCTGGAATCATCTGGATAGAAAGTGGGATATCTTCTTACTCACAACTCCTATGAGATTTATTTAACTTCCTGGTTATTCTCCACTGAATAGTGGTTCCAAATAAAGCTTCTTAGATCGTGGTTCATCCTGGTTTGATAAGAATCATGAAGATAATGGTATATGTTCGAACAGGCTAATCTGGAATCATGTGGATAGAAAGTGGGATATCTTCTTACTCACAACTCCTATGAGATTTATTCAACTTCCTGGTTATTCTCCACTGATTAGTGGTTCCAAGTAAAGCTTCTTAGATCGTGGTTCCTCCTGGTTTGATAAGAATCATGAAGATAATGGCATATGTCCAAACATGCTAATCTGGAATCATCTGGATAGAAGGTGGGATATCTTCTTGCTCAAAACTCCTATGAGATTTATTCAACTTCCTGGTTATTCTCCACTGATAAGTGGTTCCAAATAAAGCTTCTTAGATCGTGGTTCATCCTGGTTTGATAAGAATCATAAAGATAATGGCATATGTCCGAACAGGCTAATCTGGAATCATCTGGATAGAAGGTGGGATATCTTCTTGCTCAAAGTACTTATGAGATTTATTCAACTTCCTGGTTATTCTCCACTGATTAGTGGTTCCAAATAAAGCTTCTTAGATCGTGGTTCATCCTGGTTTGATAATAATCATGAAGATATTGCCATATGTCCGAACAGGCTAATCTGGAATCATCTGGATAGAAAGTGGGATACTTCTTGCTCAAAACTCCTATGAGATTTATTCAACTTCCTGGTTATTCTCCACTGATTAGTGGTTCCAAATAAAGCTTCTTAGATCGTGTTTCATCCTGGTTTGATAAGAATCATGAAGATAATGGCATATGTCCGAACAGGCTAATCTGGAATCATCTGGATAGGAGGTGGGATATCTTCTTGCTCAAAACACTTATGAGATTTATTCGACTTCGTGGTTATTTTCCACTGATTAGTGGTTCCAAATAAAGCTTCTTAAATCGAGGTTCATCCTGGTTTGATAAGACTCATGAAGATATTGCCATATGTCCGAACAGGCTAATCTGGAATCATCTGGATAGAGAGTGGGATATCTTCTTACTCACAACTCCTATGAGATTTATTCAACTTCCTGGTTATTCTCCACTGATTATTGGTTCCAAATAAAGCTTCTTAGATCGTGGTTCATCCTGGTTTGATAAGAATCATGAAGATAATGGCATATGTCCGAACATGCTAATTTGGAATCATCTAGATAGAAGGTGGGATATCTTCTTGCTCACAACACTTATGAGATTTATTCAACTTCCTGGTTATTCTCCACTGATTAGTGGTTCCAAATAAAGCTTCTTAGATCGTGGTTCATCCTGGTTTGATAAGAATCATGAAGATATTGCCATATGTCCGAACATGCTAATCTGAAATCATCTGGATAGAAAGTGGGATATCTTCTTACTCCCAACTCCTATGAGATTTATTTAACTTCCTGGTTATTCTCCACTGAATAGTGGTTCCAAATAAAGCTTCTTATATCGTGGTTCATCCTGGTTTGATAAGAATCATGAAGATAATGGCATATGTCCGAACAGGCTAATCTGGAATCATCTGGATAGAAGGTGGGATATCTTCTTGCTCAAAACACTTATGATATTTATTCAACTTCCTGGTGATTCTCCACTTATTAGTGGTTCCAAATAAAGCTTCTTAGATCGTGGTTCATCCTGGTTTGATAAGAATCATAAAGATAATGGCATATGTCCGAACAGGGTAATCTGGAATCATCTGGATAGAAGGTTGGATATCTTCTTGCTCAAAGTACTTATGAGATTTATTCAACTTCCTGGTTATTCTCCACTGATTAGTGGTTCCAAATAAAGCTTCTTAGGTCGTGGTTCATCCTGGTTTGATAATAATCATGAAGATATTGCCATATGTCCGAACAGGTTAATCTGGAATCATCTGGATAGAAAGTGGGATATCTTCTTACTCACAACTCCTATGAGATTTATTCAACTTCCTGGTTATTCTCCACTGATTAGTGGTTCCAAATAAAGCTTCTTAGATCGTGGTTCATCCTGGTTTGATAAGAATCATGAAGATAATGGCATATGTCCAAACATGCTAATCTGGAATCATCTGGATAGAAGGTGGGATATCTTCTTGCTCAAAACTCCTATGAGATTTATTCAACTTCCTGGTTATTCTCCACTGATTAGTGGTTCCAAATAAAGCTTCTTAGATCGTGGTTCATCCTGGTTTGATAAGAATCATAAAGATAATGGCATATGTCCGAATAGGCTAATCTGGAATCATCTGGATAGAAGGTGGGATATCTTCTTGCTCAAAGTACTTATGAGATTTATTCAACTTCCTGGTTATTCTCCACTGATTAGTGGTTCCAAATAAAGCTTCTTAGATCGTGGTTCATCCTGGTTTGATAATAATCATGAAGATATTGCCATATGTCCGAACAGGCTAATCTGGAATCATCTGGATAGAAAGTGGGATATCTTCTTGCTCAAAACTCCTATGAGATTTATTCAACTTCCTGGTTATTCTCCACTGATTAGTGGTTCCAAATAAAGCTTCTTAGATCGTGTTTCATCCTGGTTTGATAAGAATCATGAAGATAATGGCATATGTCCGAACATGCTAATCTGGAATCATCTGGATAGAAGGTGGGATATCTTCTTGCTCAAAACACTTATGAGATTTATTCGACTTCGTGGTTATTCTCCACTGATTAGTGGTTCCAAATAAAGCTTCTTAAATCATGGTTCATCCTGGTTTGATAAGACTCATGAAGATATTGCCATATGTCCGAACAGGCTAATCTGGAATCATCTGGATAGAGAGTGGGATATCTTCTTACTCACAACTCCTATGAGATTTATTCAACTTCCTGGTTATTCTCCACTGATTATTGGTTCCAAATAAAGCTTCTTAGATCGTGGTTCATCCTGGTTTGATAAGAATCATGAAGATAATGGCATATGTCCGAACATGCTAATTTGGAGTCATCTAGATAGAAGGTGGGATATCTTCTTGCTCACAACACTTATGAGATTTATTCAACTTCCTGGTTATTCTCCACTGATTAGTGGTTCCAAATAAAGCTTCTTAGATCGTGGTTCATCCTGGTTTGATAAGAATCATGAAGATATTGCCATATGTCCGAACATGCTAATCTGAAATCATCTGGATAGAAAGTGGGATATCTTCTTACTCCCAACTCCTATGAGATTTATTTAACTTCCTGGTTATTCTCCACTGAATAGTGGTTCCAAATAAAGCTTCTTATATCGTGGTTCATCCTTGTTTGATAAGAATCATGAAGATAATGGCATATGTCTGAACAGGCTAATCTGGAATCATCTGGATAGAAGGTGAGATATCTTCTTGCTCAAAACACTTATGATATTTATTCAACTTCCTGGTGATTCTCCACTTATTAGTGGTTCCAAATAAAGCTTCTTAGATCGTGGTTCATCCTGGTTTGATAAGAATCATAAAGATAATGGCATATGTCCGAACAGGGTAATCTGGAATCATCTGGATAGAAGGTGGGATATCTTCTTGCTCAAAGTACTTATGAGATTTATTCAACTTCCTGGTTATTCTCCACTGACTAGTGGTTCCAAATAAAGCTTCTTAGATCGTGGTTCATCCTGGTTTGATAATAATCATGAAGATATTGCCATATGTTCGAACAGGTTAATCTGGAATCATCTGGATAGAAAGTGGGATATCTTCTTACTCACAACTCCTATGAGATTTATTCAACTTCCTGGTTATTCTCCACTGATTAGTGGTTCCAAATAAAGCTTCTTAGATCGTGGTTCATCCTGGTTTGATAAGAATCATGAAGATAATGGCATATGTCCAAACATGCTAATCTGGAATCATCTGGATAGAAGGTGGGATATCTTCTTGCTCAAAACTCCTATGAGATTTATTCAACTTCCTGGTTATTCTCCACTGATTAGTGGTTCCAAATAAAGCTTCTTAGATCGTGGTTCATCCTGGTTTGATAAGAATCATAAAGATAATGGCATATGTCCGAATAGGCTAATCTGGAATCATCTGGATAGAAGGTGGGATATCTTCTTGCTCAAAGTACTTATGAGATTTATTCAACTTCCTGGTTATTCTCCACTGATTAGTGGTTCCAAATAAAGCTTCTTAGATCGTGGTTCATCCTGGTTTGATAATAATCATGAAGATATTGCCATATGTCCGAACAGGCTAATCTGGAATCATCTGGATAGAAAGTGGGATATCTTCTTGCTCAAAACTCCTATGAGATTTATTCAACTTCCTGGTTATTCTCCACTGATTAGTGGTTCCAAATAAAGCTTCTTAGATCGTGTTTCATCCTGGTTTGATAAGAATCATGAAGATAATGGCATATGTCCGAACATGCTAATCTGGAATCATCTGGATAGAAGGTGGGATATCTTCTTGCTCAAAACACTTATGAGATTTATTCGACTTCGTGGTTATTCTCCACTGATTAGTGGTTCCAAATAAAGCTTCTTAAATCATGGTTCATTCTGGTTTGATAAGACTCATGAAGATATTGCCATATGTCCGAACAGGCTAATCTGGAATCATCTGGATAGAGAGTGGGATATCTTCTTACTCACAACTCCTATGAGATTTATTCAACTTCCTGGTTATTCTCCACTGATTATTGGTTCCAAATAAAGCTTCTTAGATCGTGGTTCATCCTGGTTTGATAAGAATCATGAAGATAATGGCATATGTCCGAACATGCTAATTTGGAATCATCTAGATAGAAGGTGGGATATCTTCTTTCTCACAACACTTATGAGGTTTATTCAACTTCCTGGTTATTTTCCACTGATTAGTGGTTCCAAATAAAGCTTCTTAGATCGTGGTTCATCCTGGTTTGATAAGAATCATGAAGATATTGCCATATGTCCGAACATGCTAATCTGAAATCATCTGGATAGAAAGTGGGATATCTTCTTACTCCCAACTCCTATGAGATTTATTAACTTCCTGGTTATTCTCCACTGAATAGTGGTTCCAAATAAAGCTTCTTATATCGTGGTTCATCCTGGTTTGATAAGAATCATGAAGATAATGGCATATGTCCGAACAGGCTAATCTCGAATCATCTGGATAGAAGGTGGGATATCTTCTTGCTCAAAACACTTATGATATTTATTCAACTTCCTGGTGATTCTCCACTTATTATTGGTTCCAAATAAAGCTTCTTAGATCGTGGTTCATCCTGGTTTGATAAGAATCATAAAGATAATGGCATATGTCCGACCAGGGTAATCTGGAATCATCTGGATAGAAGGTGGGATATCTTCTTGCTCAAAGTACTTATGAGATTTATTCAACTTCGTGGTTATTCTCCACTGATTAGTGGTTCCAAATAAAGCTTCTTAGATCGTGGTTCATCCTGGTTTGATAATAATCATGAAGATATTGCCATATGTCCGAACAGGTTAATCTGGAATCATCTGGATAGAAAGTGGGATATCTTCTTACTCACAACTCCTATGAGATTTATTCAACTTCCTGGTTATTCTCCACTGATTAGTGGTTCCAAATAAAGCTTCTTAGATCGTGGTTCATCCTGGTTTGATAAGAATCATGAAGATATTGCCATATGTCCGAACATGCTAATCTGAAATCATCTGGATAGAAAGTGGGATATCTTCTTACTCCCAACTCCTATGAGATTTATTTAACTTCCTGGTTATTCTCCACTGAATAGTGGTTCCAAATAAAGCTTCTTATATCGTGGTTCATCCTGGTTTGATAAGAATCATGAAGATAATGGCATATGTCCGAACAGGCTAATCTGGAATCATCTGGATAGAAGGTGGGATATCTTCTTGCTCAAAACACTTATGATATTTATTCAACTTCCTGGTGATTCTCCACTTATTAGTGGTTCCAAATAAAGCTTCTTAGATCGTGGTTCATCCTGGTTTGATAAGAATCATAAAGATAATGGCATATGTCCGAACAGGGCTAATCTGGAATCATCTGGATAGAAGGTTGGATATCTTCTTGCTCAAAGTACTTATGAGATTTATTCAACTTCCTGGTTATTCTCCACTGATTAGTGGTTCCAAATAAAGCTTCTTAGATCGTGGTTCATCCTGGTTTGATAATAATCATGAAGATATTGCCATATGTCCGAACAGGTTAATCTGGAATCATCTGGATAGAAAGTGGGATATCTTCTTACTCACAACTCCTATGAGATTTATTCAACTTCCTGGTTATTCTCCACTGATTAGTGGTTCCAAATAAAGCTTCTTAGATCGTGGTTCATCCTGGTTTGATAAGAATCATGAAGATAATGGCATATGTCCAAACATGCTAATCTGGAATCATCTGGATAGAAGGTGGGATATCTTCTTGCTCAAAACTCCTATGAGATTTATTCAACTTCCTGGTTATTCTCCACTGATTAGTGGTTCCAAATAAAGCTTCTTAGATCGTGGTTCATCCTGGTTTGATAAGAATCATAAAGATAATGGCATATGTCCGAATAGGCTAATCTGGAATCATCTGGATAGAAGGTGGGATATCTTCTTGCTCAAAGTACTTATGAGATTTATTCAACTTCCTGGTTATTCTCCACTGATTACTGGTTCCAAATAAAGCTTCTTAGATCGTGGTTCATCCTGGTTTGATAATAATCATGAAGATATTGCCATATGTCCGAACAGGCTAATCTGGAATCATCTGGATAGAAAGTGGGATATCTTCTTGCTCAAAACTCCTATGAGATTTATTCAACTTCCTGGTTATTCTCCACTGATTAGTGGTTCCAAATAAAGCTTCTTAGATCGTGTTTCATCCTGGTTTGATAAGAATCATGAAGATAATGGCATATGTCCGAACATGCTAATCTGGAATCATCTGGATAGAAGGTGGGATATCTTCTTGCTCAAAACACTTATGAGATTTATTCGACTTCGTGGTTATTCTCCACTGATTAGTGGTTCCAAATAAAGCTTCTTAAATCATGGTTCATCCTGGTTTGATAAGACTCATGAAGATATTGCCATATGTCCGAACAGGCTAATCTGGAATCATCTGGATAGAGAGTGGGATATCTTCTTACTCACAACTCCTATGAGATTTATTCAACTTCCTGGTTATTCTCCACTGATTATTGGTTCCAAATAAAGCTTCTTAGATCGTGGTTCATCCTGGTTTGATAAGAATCATGAAGATAATGGCATATGTCCGAACATGCTAATTTGGAATCATCTAGATAGAAGGTGGGATATCTTCTTGCTCACAACACTTATGAGATTTATTCAACTTCCTGGTTATTCTCCACTGATTAGTGGTTCCAAATAAAGCTTCTTAGATCGTGGTTCATCCTGGTTTGATAAGAATCATGAAGATATTGCCATATGTCCGAACATGCTAATCTGAAATCATCTGGATAGAAAGTGGGATATCTTCTTACTCCCAACTCCTATGAGATTTATTTAACTTCCTGGTTATTCTCCACTGAATAGTGGTTCCAAATAAAGCTTCTTATATCGTGGTTCATCCTGGTTTGATAAGAATCATGAAGATAATGGCATATGTCCGAACAGGCTAATCTGGAATCATCTGGATAGAAGGTGGGATATCTTCTTGCTCAAAACACTTATGATATTTATTCAACTTCCTGGTTATTATCCACTTATTAGTGGTTCCAAATAAAGCTTCTTAGATCGTGGTTCATCCTGGTTTGATAAGAATCATAAAGATAATGACATATGTCCGAACAGGGTAATCTGGAATCATCTGGATAGAAGGTGGGATATCTTCTTGCTCAAAGTACTTATGAGATTTATTCAACTTCCTGGTTATTCTCCACTGACTAGTGGTTCCAAATAAAGCTTCTTAGATCGTGGTTCATCCTGGTTTGATAATAATCATGAAGATATTGCCATATGTCCGAACAGGTTAATCTGGAATCATCTGGATAGAAAGTGGGATATCTTCTTACTCACAACTCCTATGAGATTTATTCAACTTCCTGGTTATTCTCCACTGATTAGTGGTTCCAAATAAAGCTTCTTAGATCGTGGTTCATCCTGGTTTGATAAGACTCATGAAGATATTGCCATATGTCCGAACAGGCTAATCTGGAATCATCTGGATAGAGAGTGGAATATCTTCTTACTCACAACTCCTATGAGATTTATTCAACTTCCTGGTTATTCTCCACTGATTATTGGTTCGAAATAAAGCTTCTTAGATCGTGGTTCATCCTGGTTTGATAAGAATCATGAAGATAATGGCATATGTCCGAACATGCAAATTTGGAATCATCTAGATAGAAGGTGGGATATCTTCTTGCTCACAACACTTATGAGATTTATTCAACTTCCTGGTTATTCTCCACTGATTAGTGGTTCCAAATAAAGCTTCTTAGATCGTGGTTCATCCTGGTTTGATAAGAATCATGAAGATATTGCCATATGTCCGAACATGCTAATCTGAAATCATCTGGAAAGAAAGTGGGATATCTTCTTACTCCCAACTCCTATGAGATTTATTTAACTTCCTGGTTATTCTCCACTGAATAGTGGTTCCAAATAAAGCTTCTTATATCGTGGTTCATCCTAAGTTTGATAATAATCATGAAGATATTGCCATATGTCCAAACAGGTTAATCTGGAATCATCTGGATGGAAAGGGGGATATCTTCTTACTCACAACTCCTATGAGATTTATTCAACTTCCTGGTTATTCTCCACTGATTAGTGGTTCCAAATAAAGCTTCTTAGATCGTGGTTCATCCTGGTTTGATAAGAATCATGAAGATAATGGCATATGTCCAAACATGCTAATCTGGAATCATCTGGATAGAAGGTGGGATATCTTCTTGCTCAAAACTCCTATTAGATTTATTCAACTTCCTGGTTATTCTCCACTGGTTAGTGGTTCCAAATAAAGCTTCTTAGATCGTGGTTCATCCTGGTTTGATAAGAATCATAAAGATAATGGCATATGTCCGAACAGGCTAATCTGGAATCATCTGGATAGAAGGTGGGATATCTTCTTGCTCAAAGTACTTATGAGATTTATTCAACTTCCTGGTTCTTCTCCACTGATTAGTGGTTCCAAATAAAGCTTCTTAGATCGTGGTTCATCCTGGTTTGATAATAATCATGAAGATATTGCCATATGTCCGAACAGGCTAATCTGGAATCATCTGGATAGAAAGTGGGATATCTTCTTGCTCAAAACTCCTATGAGATTTATTCAACTTCCTGGTTATTCTCCACTGATTAGTGGTTCCAAATAAAGCTTCTTAGATCGTGTTTCATCCTGGTTTGATAAGAATCATGAAGATAATGGCATATGTCCGAACAGGCTAATCTGGAATCATCTGGATAGAAGGTGGGATATCTTCTTGCTCAAAACACTTATGAGATTTATTCGACTTCGTGGTTATTCTCCACTGATTAGTGGTTCCAAATAAAGCTTCTTAAATCGTGGTTCATCCTGGTTTGATAAGACTCATGAAGATATTGCCATATGTCCGAACAGGCTAATCTGGAATCATCTGGATAGAGAGTGGGATATCTTCTTACTCACAACTCCTATGAGATTTATTCAACTTCCTGGTTATTCTCCACTGATTATTGGTTCCAAATAAAGCTTCTTAGATCGTGGTTCATCCTGGTTTGATAAGAATCATGAAGATAATGGCATATGTCCGAACATGCTAATTTGGAATCATCTAGATAGAAGGTGGGATATCTTCTTGCTCACAACACTTATGAGATTTATTCAACTTCCTGGTTATTCTCCATTGATTAGTGGTTCCAAATAAAGCTTCTTAGATCGTGGTTCATCCTGGTTTGATAAGAATCATGAAGATATTGCCATATGTCCGAACATGCTAATCTGAAATCATCTGGATAGAAAGTGGGATATCTTCTTACTCCCAACTCCTATGAGATTTATTTAACTTCCTGGTTATTCTCCACTGAATATTGGTTCCAAATAAAGCTTCTTATATCGTGGTTCATCCTGGTTTGATAAGAATCATGAAGATAGTGGCATATGTCCGAACAGGCTAATCTGGAATCATCTGGATAGAAGGTGGGATATCTTCTTGCTCAAAACACTTATGATATTTATTCAACTTCCTGGTTATTCTCCACTTATTAGTGGATCCAAATAAAGCTTCTTAGATCGTGGTTCATCCTGGTTTGATAAGAATCATAAAGATAATGGCATATGTCCGAACAGGGTAATCTGGAATCATCTGGATAGAAGGTGGGATATCTTCTTGCTCAAAGTACTTATGAGATTTATTCAACTTCCTGGTTATTCTCCACTGATTAGTGGTTCCAAATAAAGCTTCTTAGATCGTGGTTCATCCTGGTTTGATAATAATCATGAAGATATTGCCATATGTCCGAACAGGTTAATCTGGAATCATCTGGATAGAAAGTGGGATATCTTCTTACTCACAACTCCTATGAGATTTATTCAACTTCCTGGTTATTCTCCACTGATTAGTGGTTCCAAATAAAGCTTCTTAGATCGTGGTTCATCCTGGTTTGATAAGAATCATGAAGATAATGGCATATGTCCGAACAGGCTAATCTGTAATCATCTGGATAGAAGGTGGGATATCTTCTTGCTCAAAACACTTATGAGATTTATTCAACTTCCTGGTTATTCTCCACTGATTAGTGGTTCCAAATAAAGCTTCTTAGATCGTGGTTCATCCTGGTTTGATAAGAATCATGAAGATATTGCCATATGTCCGAACAGGCTAATCTGGAATCATCTGGATAAAAGTGGGATATCTTCTTGCTCAAAACTCCTATGAGATTTATTCAACTTCCTGGTTATTCTCCACTGATTAATGGTTCCAAATAAAGCTTCTTAGATCGTGTTTCATCCTGGTTTGATAAGAATCATGAAGATAATGGCATATGTCCGAACAGGCTAATCTGGAATCATCTGGATAGAAGGTGGGATATCTTCTTGCTCAAAACACTTATGAGATTTATTCGACTTCGTGGTTATTCTCCACTGATTAGTGGTTCCAAATAAAGCTTCTTAAATCGTGGTTCATCGTGGTTTGATAATACTCATGAAGATATTGCCATATGTCCGAACAGGCTAATCTGGAATCATCTGGATAGAGAGTGGGATATCTTCTTACTCACAACTCCTATGAGATTTATTCAACTTCCTGGTTATTCTCCACTGATTATTGGTTCCAAATAAAGCTTCTTAGATCGTGGTTCATCCTGGTTTGATAAGAAACATGAAGATAATAGCATATGTCTGAACATGCTAATTTGGAATCATATAGATAGAAGGTGAGATATCTTCTTGCTCACAACACTTATGAGATTTATTCAAATTCCTGGTTATTCTCCACTGATTAGTGGTTCCAAATAAAGCTTCTTAGATCGTGGTTCATCCTGGTTTGATAAGACTCATGAAGATATTGCCATATGTCCGAACATGCTAATCTGAAATCATCTGGATAGAAAGTGGGATATCTTCTTACTCCCAACTCCTATGAGATTTATTTAACTTCCTGGTTATTCTCCACTGAATAGTGGTTCCATATAAAGCTTCTTATATCGTGGTTTGATAAGAATCATGAAGATAATGGCATATGTCCGAACAGGCTAATCTGGAATCATCTGGATAGAAGGTGGGATATCTTCTTGCTCAAAACACTTATGATATTTATTCAACTTCCTGGTTATTCTCCACTTATTAGTGGTTCCAAATAAAGCTTCTTAGATCGTGGTTCATCCTGGTTTGATAAGAATCATAAAGATAATGGCATATGTCCGAACAGGGTAATCTGGAATCATCTGGATAGAAGGTGGGATATCTTCTTGCTCAAAGTACTTATGAGATTTATTCAACTTCCTGGTTATTCTCCACTGATTAGTGGTTCCAAATAAAGCTTCTTAGATCGTGGTTCATCCTGGTTTGATAATAATCATGAAGATATTGCCATATGTCCGAACAGGTTAATCTGGAATCATCTGGATAGAAAATGGGATATCTTCTTACTCACAACTCCTATGAGATTTATTCAACTTCCTGGTTATTCTCCACTGATTAGTGGTTCCAAATAAAGCTTCTTAGATCGTGGTTCATCCTGGTTTGATAAGAATCATGAAGATAATGGCATATGTCCAAACATGCTAATCTGGAATCATCTGGATAGAAGGTGGGATATCTTCTTGCTCAAAACTCCTATGAGATTTATTCAACTTCCTGGTTATTCTCCACTGATTAATGGTTCCAAATAAAGCTTCTTAGATCGTGGTTCATCCTGGTTTGATAAGAATCATAAAGATAATGGCATATATCCGAACAGGCTAATCTGGAATCATCTGGATAGAAGGTGGGATATCTTCTTGCTCAAAACACTTATGAGATTTATTCAACTTCCTGGTTATTCTCCACTGATTAGCGGTTCCAAATAAAGCTTCTTAGATCGTGTTTCATCCTGGTTTGATAATAATCATGAAGATATTGCCATATGTCCGAACAGGCTAATCTGAAATCATCTGGATAGAAAGTGGGATATCTTCTTACTCACAACTCCTATGAGATTTATTCAACTTCCTGGTTATTCTCCACTGATTAATGGTTCGAAATAAAGCTTCTTAGATCGTGGTTCATCCTGGTTTGATAAGAATCATGAAGATAATGGCATACGTCCGAACAGGCTAATCTGGAATCATCTAGATAGAAAGTGGGATATCTTCTTACTCACAACTCCTATGAGATTTATTTAACTTCCTGGTTATTCTCCACTGAATAGTGGTTCCAAATAAAGCTTCTTAGATCGTGGTTCATCCTGGTTTGATAAGAATCATGAAGATAATGGTATATGTTTGAACAGGCTAATCTGGAATCATGTGGATAGAAAGTGGGATATCTTCTTACTCACAACTCCTATGAGATTTATTCAACTTCCTGGTTATTCTCCACTGATTAGTGGTTCCAAATAAAGCTTCTTAGATTGTTGTTCATCCTGGTTTGATAAGAATCATGAAGATAATGGCATATGTCCAAACATGCTAATCTGGAATCATCTGGATAGAAGGTGGGATATCTTCTTGCTCAAAACTCCTATGAGATTTATTCAACTTCCTGGTTATTCTCCACTGATTAGTGGTTCCAAATAAAGCTTCTTAGATCGTGGTTCATCCTGGTTTGATAGGAATCATAAAGATAATGGCATATGTCCGAACAGGCTAATCTGGAATCATCTGGATAGAAGGTGGGATATCTTCTTGCTCAAAGTACTTATGAGATTTATTCAACTTCCTGGTTATTCTTCACTGATTAGTGGTTCCAAATAAAGCTTCTTAGATCGTGGTTCATCCTGGTTTGATAATAATCATGAAGATATTGCCATATGTCCGAACAGGTTAATTGGAATCATCTGGATAGAAAGTGGGATATCTTCTTACTCACAACTCCTATGAGATTTATTCAACTTCCTGGTTATTCTCCACTGATTAGTGGTTCCAAATAAAGCTTCTTAGATCGTGGTTCATCCTGGTTTGATAAGAATCATGAAGATAATGGCATATGTCCAAACATGCTAATCTGGAATCATCTGGATAGAAGGTGGGATATCTTCTTGCTCAAAACTCCTATGAGATTTATTCAACTTCCTGGTTATTCTCCACTGATTAGTGGTTCCAAATAAAGCTTCTTAGGTCGTGGTTCATCCTGGTTTGATAAGAATCATAAAGATAATGGCATATGTCCGAACAGGCTAATCTGGAATCATCTGGATAGAAGGTGGGATATCTTCTTGCTCAAAGTACTTATGAGATTTATTCAACTTCCTGGTTATTCTCCACTGATTAGTGGTTCCAAATAAAGCTTCTTAGATCGTGGTTCATCCTGGTTTGATAATAATCATGAAGATATTGCCATATGTCCGAACAGGTTAATCTGGAATCATCTGGATAGAAAGTGGGATATCTTCTTGCTCAAAACTCCTATGAGATTTATTCAACTTCCTGGTTATTCTCCACTGATTAGTGGTTCCAAATAAAGCTTCTTAGATCGTGTTTCATCCTGGTTTGATAAGAATCATGAAGATAATGGCATATGTCTGAACAGGCTAATCTGGAATCATCTGGATAGAAGGTGGGATATCTTCTTTCTCAAAACACTTATGAGATTTATTCGACTTCGTGGTTATTCTCCACTGATTAGTGGTTCCAAATAAAGCTTCTTAAATCGTGGTTCATCGTGGTTTGATAATACTCATGAAGATATTGCCATATGTCCGAACAGGCTAATCTGGAATCATCTGGATAGAGAGTGGGATATCTTCTTACTCACAACTCCTATGAGATTTATTCAACTTCCTGGTTATTCTCCACTGATTATTGGTTCCAAATAAAGCTTCTTAGATCGTGGTTCATCCTGGTTTAATAAGAATCATGAAGATAATAGCATATGTCTGAACATGCTAATTTGGAATCATCTAGATAGAAGGTGAGATATCTTCTTGCTCACAACACTTATGAGATTTATTCAACTTCCTGGTTATTCTCCACTGATTAGTGGTTCCAAATAAAGCTTCTTAGATCGTGGTTCATCCTGGTTTGATAAGAATCATGAAGATATTGCCATATGTCCGAACATGCTAATCTGAAATCATCTGGATAGAAAGTGGGATATCTTCTTACTCCCAACTCCTATGAGATTTATTAAACTTCCTGGTTATTCTCCACTGAATAGTGGTTCCAAATAAAGCTTCTTATATCGTAGTTCATCCTGGTTTGATAAGAATCATGAAGATAATGGCATATGTCCGAACAGGCTAATCTGGAATCATCTGGATAGAAGGTGGGATATCTTCTTGCTCAAAACACTTATGATATTTATTCAACTTCCTGGTTATTCTCCACTTATTAGTGGTTCCAAATAAAGCTTCTTAGATCGTGGTTCATCCTGGTTTGATAAGAATCATAAAGATAATGGCATATGTCCGAACAGGGTAATCTGGAATCATCTGGATAGAAGGTGGGATATCTTCTTGCTCAAAGTACTTATGAGATTTATTCAACTTCCTGGTTATTCTCCACAGATTAGTGGTTCCAAATAAAGCTTCTTAGATCGTGGTTCATCCTGGTTTGATAATAATCATGAAGATATTGCCATATGTCCGAACAGGTTAATCTGGAATCATCTGGATAGAAAGTGGGATATCTTCTTACTCACAACTCCTATGAGATTTATTCAACTTCCTGGTTATTCTCCACTGATTAGTGGTTCCAAATAAAGCTTCTTAGATCGTGGTTCATCCTGGTTTGATAAGAATCATGAAGATAATGGCATATGTCCAAACATGCTAATCTGGAATCATCTGGATAGAAGGTGGGATATCTTCTTGCTCAAAACTCCTATGAGATTTATTCAACTTCCTGGTTATTCTCCACTGATTAGTGGTTCCAAATAAAGCTTCTTAGATCGTCGTTCATCCTGGTTTGATAAGAATCATGAAGATAATGGCATATGTCCAAACATGCTAATCTGGAATCATCTGGATAGAAGGTGGGATATCTTCTTGCTCAAAACTCCTATGAGATTTATTCAACTTCCTGGTTATTCTCCACTGATTAGTGGTTCCAAATAAAGCTTCTTAGATCGTGGTTCATCCTGGTTTGATAAGAATCATAAAGATAATGGCATATGTCCGAACATGCTAATCTGGAATCATCTGGATAGAAGGTGGGATATCTTCTTGCTCAAAACACTTATGATATTTATTCAACTTCCTGGTTATTCTCCACTTATTAGTGGTTCCAAATAAAGCTTCTTAGATCGTGGTTCATCCTGGTTTGATAAGAATCATAAAGATAATGGCATATGTCCGAACAGGGTAATCTGGAATCATCTGGATAGAAGGTGGGATATCTTCTTGCTCAAAGTACTTATGATATTTATTCAACTTCCTGGTTATTCTCCACTGATTAGTGGTTCCAAATAAAGCTTCTTAGATCGTGGTTCATCCTGGTTTGATAATAATCATGAAGATATTGCCATATGTCCGAACAGGTTAATCTGGAATCATCTGGATAGAAAATGGGATATCTTCTTACTCACAACTCCTATGAGATTTATTCAACTTCCTGGTTATTCTCCACTGATTAGTGGTTCCAAATAAAGCTTCTTAGATCGTGGTTCATCCTGGTTTGATAAGAATCATGAAGATAATGGCATATGTCCAAACATGCTAATCTGGAATCATCTGGATAGAAGGTGGGATATCTTCTTGCTCAAAACTCCTATGAGATTTATTCAACTTCCTGGTTATTCTCAACTGATTAGTGGTTCCAAATAAAGCTTCTTAGATCGTGGTTCATCCTGGTTTGATAAGAATCATAAAGATAATGGCATATGTCCGAACAGGCTAATCTGGAATCATCTGGATAGAAGGTGGGATATCTTCTTGCTCAAAGTACTTATGAGATTTATTCAACTTCCTGGTTATTCTCCACTGATTAGTGGTTCCAAATAAAGCTTCTTAGATCGTGGTTCATCCTGGTTTGATAAGAATCATGAAGATAATGGCATATGTCCGAACAGGCTAATCTGGAATCATCTGGATAGAAGGTGGGATATCTTCTTTCTCAAAACACTTATGAGATTTATTCGACTTCGTGGTTATTCTCCACTGATTAGTGGTTCCAAATAAAGCTTCTTAAATCGTGGTTCATCGTGGTTTGATAATACTCATGAAGATATTGCCATATGTCCGAACAGGCTAATCTGGAATCATCTGGATAGAGAGTGTGATATCTTCTTACTCACAACTCCTATGAGATTTATTCAACTTCCTGGTTATTCTCCACTGATTAGTGGTTCCAAATAAAGCTTCTTAGATCGTGGTTCATCCTGGTTTGATAAGAATCATGAAGATAATGGCATATGTCCAAACATGCTAATCTGGAATCATCTGGAATCATCTGGATAGAAGGTGGGATATCTTTTTGCTCAAAACTCCTATGAGATTTATTCAACTTCCTGGTTATTCTCCACTGATTAGTGGTTCCAAATAAAGCTTCTTAGATCGTGGTTCATCCTGGTTTGATAAGAATCATAAAGATAATGGCATATGTCCGAACAGGCTAATCTAGAATCATCTGGATAGAAGGTGGGATATCTTCTTGCTCAAAGTACTTATGAGATTTATTCAACTTCCTGGTTATTCTCCACTGATTAGTGGTTCCAAATAAAGCTTCTTAGATCGTGGTTCATCCTGGTTTGATAATAATCATGAAGATATTGCCATATGTCCGAACAGGCTAATCTGGAATCATCTGGATAGAAAGTGGGATATCTTCTTGCTCAAAACTCCTATGAGATTTATTCAACTTCCTGGTTATTCTCCACTGATTAGTGGTTCCAAATAAAGCTTCTTAGATCGTGTTTCATCCTGGTTTGATAAGAATCATGAAGATAATGGCATATGTCCGAACAGGCTAATCTGGAATCATCTGGATAGAAGGTGGGATATCTTCTTTCTCAAAACACTTATGAGATTTATTCGACTTCGTGGTTATTCTCCACTAATTAGTGGTTCCAAATAAAGCTTCTTAAATCGTGGTTCATCGTGGTTTGATAATACTCATGAAGATATTGCCATATGTCCGAACAGGCTAATCTGGAATCATCTGGATAGAGAGTGGGATATCTTCTTACTCACAACTCCTATGAGATTTATTCAACTTCCTGGTTATTCTCCACTGATTATTGGTTCCAAATAAAGCTTCTTAGATCGTGGTTCATCCTGGTTTGATAAGAATCATGAAGATAATAGCATATGTCTGAACATGCTAATTTGGAATCATCTAGATAGAAGGTGAGATATCTTCTTGCTCACAACACTTATGAGATTTATTCAACTTCCTGGTTATTCTCCACTGATTAGTGGTTCCAAATAAAGCTTCTTAGATCGTGGTTCATCCTGGTTTGATAAGAATCATGAAGATATTGCCATATGTCCGAACATGCTAATCTGAAATCATCTGGATAGAAAGTGGGATATCTTCTTACTCCCAACTCCTATGAGATTTATTAAACTTCCTGGTTATTCTCCACTGAATAGTAGTTCCAAATAAAGCTTCTTATATCGTGGTTCATCCTGGTTTGATAAGAATCATGAAGATAATGGCATATGTCCGAACAGGCTAATCTGGAATCATCTGGATAGAAGGTGGGATATCTTCTTGCTCAAAACACTTATGATATTTATTCAACTTCCTGGTTATTCTCCACTTATTAGTGGTTCCAAATAAAGCTTCTTAGATCGTGGTTCATCCTGGTTTGATAAGAATCATAAAGATAATGGCATATGTCCGAACAGGGTAATCTGGAATCATCTGGATAGAAGGTGGGATATCTTCTTGCTCAAAGTACTTATGAGATTTATTCAACTTCCTGGTTATTCTCCACTGATTAGTGGTTCCAAATAAAGCTTCTTAGATCGTGGTTCATCCTGGTTTGATAATAATCATGAAGATATTGCCATATGTCCGAACAGGTTAATCTGGAATCATCTGGATAGAAAATGGGATATCTTCTTACTCACAACTCCTATGAGATTTATTCAACTTCCTGGTTATTCTCCACTGATTAGTGGTTCCAAATAAAGCTTCTTAGATCGTGGTTCATCCTGGTTTGATAAGAATCATGAAGATAATGGCATATGTCCAAACATGCTAATCTGGAATCATCTGGATAGAAGGTGGGATATCTTCTTGCTCAAAACTCCTATGAGATTTATTCAACTTCCTGGTTATTCTCCACTGATTAGTGGTTCCAAATAAAGCTTATTAGATCGTGGTTCATCCTGGTTTGATAAGAATCATAAAGATAATGGCATATGTCCGAACAGGGTAATCTGGAATCATCTGGATAGAAGGTGGGATATCTTCTTGCTCAAAGTACTTATGAGATTTATTCAACTACCTGGTTATTCTCCACTGATTAGTGGTTCCAAATAAAGCTTCTTAGATCGTGGTTCATCCTGGTTTGATAATAATCATGAAGATATTGCCATATGTCCGAACAGGTTAATCTGGAATCATCTGGATAGAAAGTGGGATATCTTCTTACTCACAACTCCTATGAGATTTATTCAACTTCCTGGTTATTCTCCACTGATTAGTGGTTCCAAATAAAGCTTCTTAGATCGTGGTTCATCCTGGTTTAATAAGAATCATGAAGATAATGGCATATGTCCGAACAGGCTAATCTGGAATCATCTGGATAGAAGGTGGGATATCTTCTTGCTCAAAACACTTATGAGATTTATTCAACTTCCTGGTTATTCTCCACTGATTAGCGGTTCCAAATAAAGCTTCTTAGATCGTGTTTCATCCTGGTTTGATAATAATCATGAAGATATTGCCATATGTCCGAACAGGCTAATCTGGAATCATCTGGATAGAAAGTGGGATATCTTCTTGCTCAAAACTCCTATGAGATTTATTCAACGTCCTGGATATTCTGCACTGATTAGTGGTTCCAAATAAAGCTTCTTAGATCGTGTTTCATCCTGGTTTGATAAGAATCATGAAGATAATGGCATATGTCCGAACAGGCTAATCTGGAATCATCTGGATAGAAGGTGGGATATCTTCTTGCTCAAAGTACTTATGAGATTTATTCAACTTCCTGGTTATTCTCCACTGATTAGTGGTTCCAAATAAAGCTTCTTAGATCGTGGTTCATCCTGGTTTGATAATAATCATGAAGATACTGCCATATGTCCGAACAGGTTAATCTGGAATCATCTGGATAGAAAGTGGGATATCTTCTTACTCACAACACCTATGAGATTTATTCAACTTCCTGGTTATTCTCCACTGATTAGTGGTTCCAAATAAAGCTTCTTAGATCGTGGTTCATCCTGGTTTGATTAGAATCATAAAGATAATGGCATATGTCCGAACAGGCTAATCTGGAATCATCTGGATAGAAGGTGGGATATCTTCTTGCTCAAAGTACTTATGAGATTTATTCAACTTCCTGGTTATTCTCCACTGATTAGTGGTCGTGGTTCATCCTGGTTTGATAATAATCATGAAGATATTGCCATATGTCCGAACAGGCTAATCTGGAATCATCTGGATAGAAAGTGGGATATCTTCTTGCTCAAAACTCCTATGAGATTTATTCAACTTCCTGGATATTCTCCACTGATTAGTGGTTCCAAATAAAGCTTCTTAGATCGTGTTTCATCCTGGTTTGATAAGAATCATGAAGATAATGGCATATGTCCGAACAGGCTAATCTGGAATCATCTGGATAGAAGGTGGGATATCTTCTTGCTCAAAGTACTTATGAGATTTATTCAACTTCCTGGTTATTCTCCACTGATTAGTGGTTCCAAATAAAGCTTCTTAGATCGTGGTTCATCCTGGTTTGATAATAATCATGAAGATACTGCCATATGTCCGAACAGGTTAATCTGGAATCATCTGGATAGAAAGTGGGATATCTTCTTACTCACAACACCTATGAGATTTATTCAACTTCCTGGTTATTCTCCACTGATTAGTGGTTCCAAATAAAGCTTCTTAGATCGTGGTTCATCCTGGTTTGATAAGAATCATGAAGATAATGGCATATGTCCGAACAGGCTAATCTGGAATCATCTGGATAGAAGGTGGGATATCTTCTTGCTCAAAACACTTATGAGATTTATTCAACTTCCTGGTTATTCTCCACTGATTAGTGGTTCCAAATAAAGCTTCTTAGATCGTGGTTCATCCTGGTTTGATAATAATCATGAAGATATTGCCATATGTCCGAACAGGCTAATCTGGAATCATCTGGATAGAAAGTGGGATATCTTCTTACTCACAACTCCTATGAGATTTATTCAACTTCCTGGTTATTCTCCACTGATTAATGGTTCCAAATAAAGCTTCTTAGATCGTGGTTCATCCTGGTTTGATAAGAATCATGAAGATAATGGCATACGTCCGAACAGGCTAATCTGGAATCATCTAGATAGAAGGTGGGATATCTTCTAGCTCACAACACTTATGAGATTTATTCAACTTCCTGGTTATTCTCCACTGATTAGTGGTTCCAAACAAAGCTTCTTAGATCATGGTTCATCCTGGTTTGATAAGAATCATGAAGATATTGCCATATGTCCGAACATGCTAATCTGGAATCATCTGGATAGAAAGTGGGATATCTTCTTACTCATAACTCCTATGAGATTTATATAACTTCCTGGTTATTCTCCACTGAATAGTGGTTCCAAATAAAGCTTCTTAGATCGTGGTTCATCCTGGTTTGATAAGAATCATGAAGATAATGGTATATGTTCGAACAGGCTAATCTGGAATCATGTGGATAGAAAGTGGGATATCTTCTTACTCACAACTCCTATGAGATTTATTCAACTTCCTGGTTATTCTCCACTGATTAGTGGTTCCAAATAAAGCTTCTTAGATCGTGGTTCATCCTGGTTTGATAAGAATCATGAAGATAATGGCATATGTCCAAACATGCTAATCTGGAATCATCTGGATAGAAGGTGGGATATCTTCTTGCTCAAAACTCCTATGAGATTTATTCAACTTCCTGGTTATTCTCCACTGATTAGTGGTTCCAAATAAAGCTTCTTAGATCGTGGTTCATCCTGGTTTGATAAGAATCATAAAGATAATGGCATATGTCTGAAAAGGCTAATCTAGAATCATCTGGATAGAAGGTGGGATATCTTCTTGCTCAAAGTACTTATGAGATTTATTCAACTTCCTGGTTATTCTCCACTGATTAGTGGTTCCAAATAAAGCTTCTTAGATCGTGGTTCATCCTGGTTTGATAAGAATCATAAAGATAATGGCATATGTCCGAACAGGCTAATCTGGAATCATCTGGATAGAAGGTGGGATATCTTCTTACTCACAACTCCTATGAGATTTATTCAACTTCCTGGTTATTCTCCACTGATTAGTGGTTCCAAATAAAGCTTTTTTAGATCGTGGTTCATCCTGGTTTGATAAGAATCATGAAGACATTGCCATATGTCCGAACATGCTAATCTGGAATCATCTGGATAGAAAGTGGGATATCTTCTTACTCACAACTCCTATGAGATTTATTTAACTTCCTGGTTATTCTCCACTGAATAGTGGTTCCAAATAAAGCTTCTTAGATCGTGGTTCATCCTGGTTTGATAAGAATCATGAAGATAATGGTATATCTTCGAACAGGCTAATCTGGAATCATGTGGATAGAAAGTGGGATATCTTCTTACGCACAACTCCTATGAGATTTATTCAACTTCCTGGTTATTCTCCACTGATTAGTGGTTCCAAATAAAGCTTCTTAGATCGTGTTTCATCCTGGTTTGATAAGAATCATGAAGATAATGGCATATGTCCGAACAGGCTAATCTGGAATCATCTGGATAGAAGGTGGCATATCTTCTTGCTCAAAACACTTATGAGATTTATTCGACTTCGTGATTATTCTCCACTGATTAGTGGTTCCAAATAAAGCTTCTTAGATCGTGGTTCATCCTGGTTTGATAAGAATCATAAAGATAATGGCATATGTCCGAACAGGCTAATCTGGAATCATCTGGATAGAAGGTGGGATATCTTCTTGCTCAAAGTACTTATGAGATTTATTCAACTTACTGGTTATTCTCCACTGATTAGTGGTTCCAAATAAAGCTTCTTAGATCGTGGTTCATCCTGGTTCGATAATAATCATGAAGATATTGCCATATGTCCGAACAGGCTAATCTGGAATCATCTGGATAGAAAGTGGGATATCTTCTTGCTCAAAACTCCTATGAGATTTATTCAACTTCCTGGTTATTCTCCACTGATTAGTGGTTCCAAATAAAGCTTCTTAGATCGTGTTTCATCCTGGTTTGATAAGAATCATGAAGATAATGGCATATGTCCGAACAGGCTAATCTGGAATCATCTGGATAGAAGGTGGGATATCTTCTTGCTCAAAACACTTATGAGATTTATTCGACTTCGTGATTATTCTCCACTGATTAGTGGTTCCAAATAAAGCTTCTTAAATCGTGGTTCATCCTGGTTTGATAAGACTCATGAAGATATTGCCATATGTCCGAACAGGCTAATCTGGAATCATCTGGATAGAGAGTGGGATATCTTCTTACTCACAACTCCTATGAGATTTATTCAACTTCCTGGTTATTCTCCACTGATTATTGGTTCCAAATAAAGCTTCTTAGATCTTGGTTCATCCTGGTTTGATAAGAATCATGAAGATAATGGCATATGTCCGAACATGCTAATTTGGAATAATCTAGATAGAAGGTGGGATATCTTCTTGCTCACAACACTTATGAGATTTATTCAACTTCCTGGTTATTCTCCACTGATTAGTGGTTCCAAATAAAGCTTCTTAGATCGTGGTTCATCCTGGTTTGATAAGAATCATGAAGATATTGCCATATGTCCGAACATGCTAATCTGAAATCATCTGGATAGAAAGTGGGATATCTTCTTACTCCCAACTCCTATGAGATTTATTTAACTTCCTGGTTATTCTCCACTGAATAGTGGTTCCAAATAAAGCTTCTTATATCGTGGTTCATCCTGGTTTGATAAGAATCATGAAGATAATGGCATATGTCCGAACAGGCTAATCTAGAATCATCTGGATAGAAGGTGGGATATCTTCTTGCTCAAAACACTTATGATATTTATTCAACTTCCTGGTTATTCTCCACTTATTAGTGGTTCCAAATAAAGCTTCTTAGATCGTGGTTCATCCTGGTTTGATAAGAATCATAAAGATAATGGCATATGTCCGAAAAGGGTAATCTGGAATCATCTGGATAGAAGGTGGGATATCTTCTTGCTCAAAGTACTTATGAGATTTATTCAACTTCCTGGTTATTCTCCACTGATTAGTGGTTCCAAATAAAGCTTCTTAGATCGTGGTTCATCCTGGTTTGATAATAATCATGAAGATATTGCCATATGTCCGAACAGGTTAATCTGGAATCATCTGGATAGAAAGTGGGATATCTTCTTACTCACAACTCCTATGAGATTTATTCAACTTCCTGATTATTCTCCACTGATTAGTGGTTCCAAATAAAGCTTCTTAGATCGTGGTTCATCCTGGTTTGATAAGAATCATGAAGATAATGGCATATGTCCGAACAGGCTAATCTGGAATCATCTGGATAGAAGGTGGGATATCTTCTTGCTCAAAACACTTATGAGATTTATTCAACTTCCTGGTTATTCTCCACTGATTAGTGGTTCCAAATAAAGCTTCTTAGATCGTGGTTCATCCTGGTTTGATAATAATCATGAAGATATTGCCATATGTCCGAACAGGCTAATCTGGAATCATCCGGATAGAAAGTGGGATATCTTCGTACTCACAACTCCTATGAGATTTATTCAACTTCCTGGTTATTCTCCACTTATTAATGGTTCCAAATAAAGCTTCTTAGATCGTGGTTCATCCTGGTTTGATAAGAATCATGAAGATAATGGCATACGTCTGAACAGGCTAATCTGGAATCATCTAGATAGAAGGTGGGATATCTTCTAGCTCACAACACTTATGAGATTTATTCAACTTTCTGGTTATTCTCCACTGATTAGTGGTTCCAAAAAAAGCTTCTTAGATCATGGTTCATCCTGGTTTGATAAGAATCATGAAGACATTGCCATATGTCCGAACATGCTAATCTGGAATCATCTGGATAGAAAGTGGGATATCTTCTTACTCAAAATTCCTATGAGATTTATTTAACTTCCTGGTTATTCTCCACTGAATAGTGGTTCCAAATAAAGCTTCTTAGATCGTGGTTCATCCTGGTTTGATAAGAATCATGAAGATAATGGTATATGTTCGAACAGGCTAATCTGGAATCATGTGGATAGAAAGTGGGATATCTTCTTACTCACAATTCCTATGAGATTTATTCAACTTCCTGGTTATTCTCCACTGATTAGTGGTTCCAAATAAAGCTTCTTAGATCGTGGTTCATCCTGGTTTGATAAGAATCATGAAGATAATGGCATATGTCCAAACATGCTAATCTGGAATCATCTGGATAGAAGGTGGGATATCTTCTTGCTCAAAACTCCTATGAGATTTATTCAACTTCCTGGTTATTCTCCACTGATTAGTGGTTCCAAATAAAGCTTCTTAGATCGTGGTTCATCCTGGTTTGATAAGAATCATTAAGATAATGGCATATGTCCGAACAGGCTAATCTGGAATCATCTGGATAGAAGGTGGGATATCTTCTTGCTCAAAGTACTTATGAGATTTATTCAACTTCCTGGTTATTCTGCACTGATAAGTGTTTCCAAATAAAGCTTCTTAGATCGTGGTTCATCCTGGTTTGATAAGAATCATGAAGATATTGCCATATGTCCGAACATGCTAATCTGAAATCATCTGGATAGAAAGTGGGATATCTTCTTACTCCCAACTCCTATGAGATTTATTTAACTTCCTGGTTATTCTCCACTGAATAGTGGTTCCAAATAAAGCTTCTTATATCGTGGTTCATCCTGGTTTGATAAGAATCATGAAGATAATGACATATGTCCGAACAGGCTAATCTGGAATCATCTGGATAGAAGGTGGGATATCTTCTTGCTCAAAGTACTTATGAGATTTATTCAACTTCCTGGTTATTCTCCACTGATTAGTGGTTCCAAATAAAGCTTCTTAGATCGTGGTTCATCCTGGTTTGATAATAATCATGAAGATATTGCCATATGTCCGAACAGGTTAATCTGGAATCATCTGGATAGAAAGTGGGATATCTTCTTACTCACAACTCCTATGAGATTTATTCAACTTCCTGGTTATTCTCCACTGATTAGTGATTCCAAATAAAGCTTCTTAGATCGTGTTTCATCCTGGTTTGATAAGAATCATGAAGAAAATGGCATATGTCCGAACAGGCTAATCTGGAATCATCTGGATAGAAGGTGGGATATCTTCTTCGTCAAAACTCCTATGAGATTTATTCAACTTCCTGGTTATTCTCCACTGATTAGTGGTTCCAAATAAAGCTTCTTAGATCGTGGTTCATCCTGGTTTGATAAGACTCATGAAGATATTGCCATATGTCCGAACAGGCTAATCTGGAATCATCTGGATAGAAAGTGGGATATTTTCTTACTCACAACTCCTATGAGATTTATTCAACTTCCTTGTTATTATCCACTGATTAGTGGTTCCAAATAAAGCTTCTTAGATCGTGTTTTCCTGGTTTGATAAGAATCATGAAGATAATGGCATATGTCCGAACATGCTAATCTGGAATCATCTGGATAGAAGGTGGGATATCTTCTTGCTCAAAACTCCTATGAGATTTATTCAACTTCCTGGTTATTCTCCACTGATTAGTGGTTCCAAATAAAGCTTTATAGATCGTGGTTCATCCTGGTTTGATAAGAATCATAAAGATAATGGCATATGTCTGAACAGGCTAATCTGGAATCATCTGGATAGAAGGTGGGATATCTTCTTGCTCAAAGCACTTATGAGATTTATTCAACTTCCTGGTTATTCTCCACTGATTAGTGGTTCCAAATAAGGCTTCTTAGATCGTGGTTCATCCTGGTTTGATAATAATCATGAAGATATTGCCATATGTCCGAACAGGCTAATCTGGAATCATCTGGATAGAAAGTGGGATATCTTCTTACTCACAACTCCTATATGATTTATTCAACTTCCTGGTTATTCTCCACTGATTAGTGGTTCCAAATAAAGCTTCTTAGATGGTGGTTCATCCTGGTTTGATAGGAATCATTAAGATAATGGCATATGTCCGAACTGGCTAATCTGGAATCATCTGGATAGAAGGTGGGATATCTTCTTGCTCAAAACACTTATGAGATTTATTCAACTTCCTGGTTATTCTCCACTGATTAGTGGTTCCAAATAAGGCTTCTTAGATCGTGGTTCATCCTGGTTTGATAATAATCATGAAGATATTGCCATATGTCCGAACAGGCTAATCTGGAATCATCTGGATAGAAAGTGGGATATCTTCTTACTCACAACTCCTATGAGATTTATTCAACTTCCTGGTTATTCTCGACTGATTAGTGGTTCCAAATAAAGCTTCTTAGATTGTGGTTCATCCTGGTTTGATAAGAATCATGAAGATAATGGCATATGTCCGAACAGGCTAATCTGGAATCATCTGGATAGAAGGTGGGATATCTTCTTGTTCAAAGTACTTATGAGATTTATTCAACTTCCTGCTTATTCTACACTGATTAATGGTTCCAAATAAAGCTTCTTAGATCATGGTTCATCCTGGTTTGATAAGAATCATGAAGATAATGGCATATGTCCGAACAGGCTAATCTGGAATCATCTGGATAGAAAGTGGGATATCTTCTTACTCACAACTCCTATATGATTTATTCAACTTCCTGGTTATTCTCCACTGATTAGTGGTTCCAAATAAAGCTTCTTAGATCGTGGTTCATCCTGGTTTGATAAGAATCATAAAGATAATGACATATGTCCGAACAGGCTAATCTGGAATCATTTGGATAGAAGGTGGGATATCTTCTTGTTCAAAGTACTTATGAGATTTATTCAACTTCCTGGTTATTCTCCACTGATTAGTGGTTCCAAATAAATCTTCTTAGATCGTGGTTCATCCTGGGTTGATAATAATAATGAAGATATTGCCATATGTCCGAACAGGCTAATCTGGAATCATCTGGATAGAATGTGGGATATCTTCTTACTCACGACTCCTATGAGATTTATTCAACTTCCTGGTTATTCTCCACTGATTAGTGGTTCCAAATAAAGCTTCTTAGATCGTGTTTCATCCTGGTTTGATAAGAATCATGAAGATAATGGCATATGTCCGAACAAGCTAATCTGGAATCATCTGGATAGAAGGTGGGATATCTTCTTGCTCAAAATAGTTATGAGATTTGTTCGACTTCGTGGTTATTCTCCACTGATTAGTGGTTCCAAATAAAGCTTCTTAGATCGTGGTTCATCCTGGTTTGATAAGAATCATGAAGATATTGCCATATGTCCGAACATGCTAATCTGAAATCATCTGGATAGAAAGTGGGATATCTTCTTACTCCCAACTCCTATGAGATTTATTTAACTTCCTGGTTATTCTCCACTGAATAGTGGTTCCAAATAAAGCTTCTTAGATCGTGGTTCATCCTGGTTTGATAAGAATCATGAAGATAATGGCATACGTCCGAACATGCTAATCTTGAATCATCTGGATAGAAGGTGGGATATCTTCTAGCTCACAACACTTATGAGATTTCTTCAACTTTCTGGTTATTCTTCACTGATTAGTGGTTCCAAATAAAGCTTCTTAGATCGTGGTTCATCCTGGTTTGATAAGAATCATGAAGATATTGGCATATGTCCAAACAGGCTAATCTGGAATCATCTGGATAGAAAGTGGGATATCTTCTTGCTCACAACACTTATGAGATTTATTCAACTTCCTGGTTATTCTCCACTGATTGGTGGTTCCAAATAAAGCTTCTTAGATCGTTGTTCATCCTGGTTTGATAAGACTCATGAAGATATTGCCATATGTCCGAACAGGCTAATCTGGAATCATCTGGATAGAAAGTGGGATATCTTCTTACTCACAACTCCTATGAGATTTATTCAACTTCCTGGATATTCTCCACTGATTAGTGGTTCCAAATAAAGCTTCTTAGATCGTGGTTCATCCTGGTTTGATAAGAATCATGAAGATAATGGCATATGTCCGAACAGGCTAATCTGGAATCATCTGGATAGAAGGTGGGATATCTTCTTGCTCAAAAGACTTATGAGATTTATTCAACTTCCTGGTTATTCTTCACTGATTAGTGGTTCCAAATAAAGCTTCTTAGATCGTGGTTCATCCTGGTTTGATAATAATCATGAAGATATTGCCATATGTCCGAACAGGCTAATCTGGAATTATCTGGATAGAAAGTGGGATATCTTCTTACTCACAACTCCTATGAGATTTATTAAACTTCCTGGTTATTCTCCACTGATTAGTTGTTCCAAATAAAGCTTCTTAGATCGTGGTTCATCCTGGTTTGATAAGAATCATGAAGATAATGGCATATGTCCGAACAAGCTAATCTGGAATCATCTGGATAGAAGGTGGGATATCTTCTTGCTCAAAACACATATGAGATTTATTCGACTTCGTGGTTATTCTCCACTGATTAGTGGTTCCAAATAAAGCTTCTTAAATCGTGGTTCATCCTGGTTTGATAAGACTCATGAAGATATTGCCATATGTCCGAACAGGCTAATCTGGAATCATCTGGATTGAGAGTGGGATATCTTATTACTCACAACTCCTATGAGATTTATTCAACTTCCTGGTTATTCTCCACTGATTATTGGTTCCAAATAAAGCTTCTTAGATCGTGGTTCATCCTGGTTTGATAAGAATCATGAAGATAATGGCATATGTCCGAACATGCTAATTTGGAATCATCTAGATAGAAGGTGTGATATATTTTTGCTCACAACACTTATGAGATTTATTCAACTTCCTGGTTATTCTCCACTGATTAGTGGTTCCAAATAAAGCTTCTTAGATCGTGGTTCATCCTGGTTTGATAAGAATCATGAAGATAATGGCATATGTCCGAACATGCTAATCTGGAATCATCTGGATAGAAGGTGGTATTATTTTATATAATCTGAGTGTTTATGAAGATTAAAGAAGATTGAAAGAGATTAAGAGACTGAAATGTCAAGAAATGATTCTTAGATTTAATAGTGAATAGTAACCAAGACTAGAGAGAGAGAGACATAACTTTCTTGTACTTATTAATGATCTGAGATTACACCAGAGAGACTAAGGCTTTGCACAAAAGAAAGAACTATACAAAGCATGTGTAGTCAACAAGAAAAAGGCTGGCTAGTTTGAAATGTATGGCTGAGATGGTTCACATGCTTTGGACCTTTACATCCTGTCCAAAGCTGTATGAGCTGCGCGCCCCTTCTTCCTTTCTTAGTAACGGTCTGATCACTGTGCTGACCTTCCCTTTCATCCTAAACCTTCCACCATCTCTCCATAGCAGCTGGGTAACTTCTTTTGACTCTTACTGCATGGTAACTTTTATTTACTGTGGTAAATAAAAGTTACTGTAATAGTGACTTCTCCAAATATCTTCAACCCTTCTTCTCACTCAATATAATCATCTCATCTCAACACTCCCCCTCAAGCTTGACCATATGGCACAAGTCAAGCTTGGACGGCCATGAGATCTTCCTCATTAAAAACCTCACCAAGGAAAACCCATTGGGACAAAACCTTGATGAGGGAAAAAGAGTGAAGACCACATAGCTAAGGGGATCAGCTTCTCTTGCTCAAATCAATAAGGCCCAACCTGATATGGATGGACTCCATTGTCTTCTGCCTCGCAGCCATGGTGAATACATCAGCCAACTGATCTTCACTCCTAGTGTAACATGGTAAGATCACTCCAAGTACTATCATCTGCCTGACCTTGTGACAATCAACCTCTATGTGCTTGGTCCTCTCATGGAACACCGAGTTGGATGCAATGTGGATGGCTGCTTGGTTGTCACAATGCATAGTCATTGGTGTAGCTTGATCAATCTCCAAGTGCTTCAGAATTCCCTTGATCCACACAAGCTCATTTGTAAGCTTCAGCATGGCTCTATACTCAGCTTCAGCACTTGAACAAGAGACCACCTTCTGCTTCTTACTCTTCCAAGTGACTAAGTTCCCACCAATGAATGTGCAATAGCCAGTGGTTGATCTTCTATCAGCCCTATCTCCTGCCCAATCAGCATCACAGTAGCCCACCACTTCTGTACTCTTGTTGCACTCCATCCATACACCCAGACCTTGAGTCCCATTCAGGTACATCAGCAGCCTCTCCACCATTCTCCAATGGTGTTCCTTTGGAGCTTGCATATGCTGGCTTACCTGGTTCACAGCAAAACATATATCAGGCCGAGTGATTGTCAAGTAGATTAACTTACCAACAAGCTTTCTATAAAGCTTTGGATCATGGAAGAGCTTGCTGTCTTCAAGCTCCCCCTCACGTGGAACCTTGTACCCATCCTCCATGGGCATCTTAGCCACCTTGCCTCCATATGCACCTGCATTTTTCAATAGATCAAGTGTATATTTCCTTTGAGAGATAAACAATCCTTCCTTAGCTCTACACAACTCAATACCAAGGAAGTATTTCATCTCTCCTAAGTCTTTGATATCAAAAACAGATTTAAGAAACTCCTTAGTTGCCTTGATGCCTGTTTTATCAGAACCAGTGATGATAATATCATCAACATATACAAGGATTACAATGATACCTGAGGGTGTAACCAATGTAAAGAGAGTATGATCAAGTTCTGACTTCCTGAAACCTCTACCATTCAAGGTTGTGCTCAGTTTGTGGTACCAAGCTCTAGGAGATTGCTTGAGGCCATAGATTTCCTTCTTTAGTCTCAAGACATTTCCCTTCTTCACAAGATGCTCAAGACCAGGAGGTGGTAACATGTACACTTCATCTTTCAGCTCTCCTTGTAGAAAAGCATTCTTGACATCCATTTGCCAAAGATCCCACTCAAGGTTCACTGCCAATGATAAGACCACTCGGATTGTATGGAGCTTAGCCACTGGTGCAAATGTATCAGTGTAGTCTTCTCCATATGTTTGAGTGAACCCTCTTGCCACCAATCTTGTCTTGCGCCTATCTATCTTTCCATTTGGAAGATACATGATTGTAAAGATCCATCTACTAGACACAGCCCTCTTTGTCTTAGACGGCTAGAATCACAACCAGAGTAGTTGGATAAGCACACTCTAGACTGCCCTGAATAGTGTATAAGAGTTTATAGAAAGCTTGATTAAATCTGGCTTGCTTGGACATAGTCATTGGACCAACTGGTACGTCTAGGTCTTGGTCACTTGTTTCCTCAGAATCAAACTGCTCCATGGTTCTTTCTTCAACTTCCTTAAGATCTGGTTCAAGCTGTTCCATCTCTTTAGTTCCACTGCTTGTCAGGATCACATCATAAGACCCATATGCGCAGAAGAAGCTGCCGGGATTTGCAAAAGAGTGAAAAGGATACATGACCCTGTGAAGATTGTGGTTCCCTGTACCGTGTTTGAAGCTGAATCTCCTATACCACCAGATAGAGGTATGCATCTAGATTCCTACAATGGAGTATTTAATGATCATCAGCATGTATTAGCTTCTCAGAAGGAGATGAGGTGTAGAACTGAAGTCGATAAAGGCTTCAGAGAAGAAGTCTCGATCGACACTGTTCAGAACACATTGATCGATAATATCACTCCACCATCGATCGACATCTACCGGATACCACCGATCGACATCATCAATCTGTCATTGATCGACACTACCACTGGTTCATCGATCGATACCAGACGCGAATCAGAGCAGAATGAGTATGAAGTGTGTGGAAATATTTTTGATGGAGATACCACCACGCGATCAGACAAGTCTGGGGGAAAGAAGAGGAGAAATTGGAAGAAGAGGAAACGAACAAAGAGAGATCCTCAGTTACCATTGATTCCTCACTTCTCCGATGATGTCAGAAAATTTGGAGTGAGACTACACAAGTCTGTGGGAAAGAAGATGAGAAATTGGAAGAAGCGGAAACGAACCAAGGGAAGTTCTCAGTTACCATTGCCTCCTTACTTTTCAGATTGGGTCAGGAAATCCAGAGTGCGCAGCAGAAGCTTCTCACAACCGTTTGCAAAGCTTTGAGCAGTCCTTATTGCTGAGATGATAGACAAAGGAAAAGAGTCTATGGAGGAGACTTTCACACAAGAATGATAAAGCCTCAAAGATTGGACATTGAGATTTGTTTTGGAGCATATTCTCATTCTCATCCGGACTAAATCAGATTTCCAAAAGTCAAGCTCATGACTAAAAATAAGCGTTGAGTGGGAGGCAACCCACTGTTAGGTTTGTTTTTAAATTTGGTTTTATTTTCTTATATTACTGATTTTTTGTTTTTAATTATTGCAGATTATTTAAAAAAAAAAGATGAACAGTAAGCCCGACACTGTAGCAATGTTACCGTAGCAGAGTCACTGTTCATCCAAAAAAAAAATTATTAAGAAAAATTATTGGTTTTATATTTTTCTGTTACTGACCTTTAATGTTTTATTTTAGTGTTTTATCTATGTTAGGTTATAGGAGAAGATTCATGGAAGAAGCATTGATATACCAATATCGACCGATGGTTGCAAACATTGGTCGACAGAGCATTAATAGCATCGATCGATCGCCACTTAATTGTGTTGATCGATAGAGCATCAAGAGTATCGATCGCCACTTAACTGTGTTGGTCAATATTCACATCAAAGTTAGGTATCCTATTTTTCCTTGTTAATTATTGTCCATATGATTTATTCTTCCACCAATCTCAGACTGTATAACACTGGTAACAGTGTTGTTTAAGTCTAGGGGAGGTCGTACTAATATTATAATTTAGATTAGCTATTTAGAATAGGGAACCAAGTAAACGATTGCCATAATATCGACCGACAAGAAGAAGTCGATATCGATCGACATAACCAAATCTGCCACGACCGATGACAACACATTTACATCGATCAACATCTATTCTGGTCAGGTATTTCGTTCTAACTTGTTAAATTGAGTACTTATGGTTTATTTCTCACCAATCTCTGACTTGATAACACCATTATAGTGTTATTTAAGTCTGGGGGAGGTTCTACTGATATTGTGTTTTAGTTAGTGAAAAAAAAAACAAAAAAAAAAGATCCAGGTAAACGATTGCTCAGCACATCGCCAGATGAGACCAGCTCGATATCGATCGCCAGCACTTCATATCACACGATCGATTGTCTCTTCATTGTGTCAAACGATCTCTCTAGCCATCGACTGATGGGATCAAATAGATATCGATTCGACAACGCTTCATCTTCAACGATCGATTGATACTTCATTGTGTCGATCAACACAGACATCAGCGAGCTGGTACACCGACTGTGTTACACTGGGACAGTGTAATTTAAGTTTGGGGGGATTACTAATGGTTATTTACTTTATTTGTCTTATTTAAAATGTTTTCAAAAAAGTTTTTATTGAGTCAAAAAGGGGATATATCATAATCGTTTTACTACTTGTCATCTAACCACTCTTTAGACCAGTCTTAGACTTACTGATTGCAGAAGTACTAGAGATACTAAAGTGGATCAACCTATCAACTATGTTTGCACTTGCTGAGATTGTTTGAATGAACCAAAGCTGACCTCCAACCTAATACTGACTTGATTTGTTTGTCTTGGGGCTTGGTATACAAGGGATCGGAATCCTCTTGCAAGTCTGGAAGGTAAAAAGTCTGTGTGTTTCTGGTTCCCTTCCTTCTCTCTCTTCGGCATCTCAAGATCTAAGTTTATAAAGAAAAGATTGATATGATTTCTTGAGAGGCAGAGGGATAGGTAAATTACCTGCGACCCATTATTCTAAATCTCAAGGATGATCACACATTATGGAAACAAGGGATAGGTAAATTACCCGTGACCCCATTATTCGCTACACTTTGTCAAAATGTATGAGTTACAAATGCAAATGTCAATGAGATAGACTAGATGACCTTTGTGGCATCGAAACCTGTTGAAATTGAAACTAATAAGAGATTCAGAGGAGATGAGGGGAGAAAGGGATCAGAGAAGACTACATGTGTGTTCAGAAACTTGTTTGAGTTGAATCCATGTGTCCTTTGATCGATACTCCCAAGGTAAGCCTACACTTTTATTTTTATGCAAGAAATGAGGTTAGTAGAGGGGATTGTCAGACAGGATCTGTTAGGTTGTAGAACTAGTGGAATTTGGTTGCTATACTAGGATATGGTATAATGTGCTTCTAAGGTTAGGATATTTGATGATTTGGTTTCCACTAATAAAGAGATGATGAACTGAGTTTTTAAAATCCTTTTGAGTCCCTACTGTTTTCAAACCTCTTTCAGAGAGACTGCCCGTTGGTTTTGCTTGAGGACAAGCAAAAGGGTAAGTCTGGGAGAGTTGATATACCATGGATTTTACCCATGATATATAAGTGTTTTAAATACTATTTATTATGTATTGGAGTCAATTTAGATTATTTACAGATTCATAGACGATTTGGAGATATATGGTGATTTTGGTGCCTTTTGGAGTATTTCGAAGTGCAGAACTGCACAGACGCTTCAGATGTTTAGCTCTTGATGGAGACCTTCCCACCATTGGATTTAGCCCATATTTGGACACAAGATAGAGCTTTAAGTTAGCTTTCCAATTCCACCGGTTTGAGGTCAATCCAACGGTTAGATCGGAAGTGGTGCCGAGAGTGGTCAGTCTGCCTGCCTCGTGAGAGAAGGCTGCCGAGAAGACGATTGTATGTCGATCGATGCAACAGAGTGCATGTCGATCGACAGGGACATCAGAATGTGGGCCGAGTATATTTCATGACCAACTGAAGCCCAGGAGTCACCACAAAATTACCAAAATACCCCTGACGACCAGAAACCCTATTTATGTTATTTCTAAGCCATTGTTGACGGCTACGCTTTCTATGCTTTAGACGCTTTCTACGCTTTAGATTTTCTTTTACGCTTTCATTGTTTCTCTTAGGAGAGAAGGGATGAACTCCTTGAGAGTCCTCCTAGAACTCCTTTGGTTTTGGTTTATTTATCTATTGCATTTTCATATATTCATCTATGATTTCTGTGACATACTTCATGTGTGAATAGATCCACCTGTTAGATCTATGGTTTCAGATAGGTTTGTGGGATTAGCCCCAAACTATACTTGCTAAGTTGTGATATTCATCAAATGGATTGAACTCTATGCTTGTTCTAGAGTAGCTAACTAGAGCATAGATCACTAGGATCTTTGATTATCTTGAATTATCCATTTGAACTTGCTTGTCTCCCATTGAGAAGAGCAACAACTCCTCCTTGAGACCTTGTGTTCATATTCGGCTCGCGCCTAGGCAGATCTAGAAGCCATCGATCGATATCCCGACAGGTGAATCGATCGGCGCTGCGAAAGGTGTATCGCTCGATATCTCAAAAGGATATCGACCGGCTCTTTTTCTGTGTCATCATGCGAAAGGTGTGGCCAGAGATCTAGATTATTTAACCAGTGATTTATCACATATGTTAAGCGGCTGAGATCTATAGTATCATGCAAGCAACTTGTTAAAGCATTTATAGAAATTATAATCCCCAATACCTGAATAGAAGCCCTAGATCTAGCAACCATCCTTCCATCAACTACCTTGGTTTCATAAGAACAACTACCTTTTTCGCCCTTGCAATTTAATATATTTCCTATTTTATTTACTGCTTTATAATATATTTACTGCTAGCCTAGCTTAACCATAACTATTAGATCTAGTGTGTGCCTTAGCTCCTTGTGGATTCGATCCCTAAGTACTATAACTTGACCTCTTTTGATGAGAGTAATTCACTCCTTAGGGTAATTTGAGTGATATCAGAACCACGATATAAGAAGCTTTATTCGGAACCACTAATCAGTGGAGAATAACCAGGAAGTTGAATAAATCTCATAGGAGTTGTGAGTAAGAAGATATCCCACTTTCTATCCAGATGATTCCAGATTAGCTTGTTCGGACATATGGCGATATCTTCATGATTCTTATCAAACCAGGATGAACCAATATGTAAGAAGCTTGATTGGGAACCACTAATCAGTGGAGAATAACCAGGAAGTTGAATAAATCTCATATGAGTTGTAAGCAAGAAGATATCCCACTTTCTATCCAGATGATTCCAGATTAGCCTGTTCGGACATATGGCAATATCTTCATGATTCTTATCAAACCAGGATGAAACAGTATGTAAGAAGCTTGATTGGGAACCAATAATCAGTGGAGAATAACCAGGAAGTTGAATAAATCTCATAGGAGTTGTGAGTAAGAAGATATCCCACTTTCTATCCACATGATTCCAGATTAGCCTGTTCGAACATATGCCATTATCTTCATGATTCTTATCAAACCAGGATGAACCACGATCTAAGAAGCTTTATTTGGAACCACTGTTCAGTGGAGAATAACCAAGAGGTTAAATAAATCTCATAGGAGTTGTGAGTAAGAAGATATCCCACTTTCTATCCAGAATAGCATGTTCGGAACATATGGAAATATCTTCATGATTCTTATCAAACCAGGATGAACCACGATCTAAGAAGCTTTATTTGGAACCACTAATAAGTGGAGAATAACCAGGAAGTTGAATAAATCTCATAGGAGTTGTGAGTAAGAAGATATCCCACTTTCTATCCAGATTATTCCAGATTAGCCTGTTTGGACATATGCCATTATCTTCATGATTCTTATCAAACCAGGATGAACCACGATCTAAGAAGCTTTATTTGGAACCACTAATCAGTGGAGAATAACCAGTAAGTTAAATAAATCTCATAGGAGTTGTGAGTAAGAAGATATCCCACTTTCTACCAGATGATTCCAGTTTAGCCTGTTCGGACATATGGCGATATCTTCATGAGTCTTATCAAGCCAGGATGAACCAATATGTAAGAAGCTTGATTGGGAACCACTAATCAGTGGAGAATAACCAGAAAGTTGAATAAATCTCATAGGAATTGTGAGTAAGAAGATATCCCACTTTCTATCCAGATGATTCCAGATTAGCCTGTTCGGACATATGTGCAATATCTTCATGAGTCTTATCAAACCAGGATGAACCACGATCTATGAAGCTTTATTTGGAACCACTAATCAGTGGAGAATAACCAGGAAGTTGAATAAATCTCATAAATGTTGTGAGCAAGAAGATATCCCACCTTCTATCCAGATGATTCCAGATTAGCCTTATCGGACATATGCCATTATCTTCATGATTCTTATCAAACCAGGATGAACCACGATCTAAGAAGCTTTATTTGGAACCACTAATCAGTGGAGAATAACCAGAAAGTTAACGAAATCTTATAAGTGTTGTGAGCAAGAAGATATTCCACCTTCTATCCAGATGATTCCAGATTAGCTTGTTTGGACATATGTCATTATCTTCATGATTCTTATCAAACCAGGATGAACCACGATCGAAGAAGCTTTATTTGGAACCACTAATCAGTGGAGAATAACCAGTAAGTTGAATAAATCTCAAAGGAGTTGTGAGTAAGAAGATATCCCACTTTCTATCCAGATGATTCCAGATTAGCCTCTTCGGACATATGGCGATATCTTCATGATTCTTATCAAAACAGGATGAACCAATATGTAAGAAGCTTGATTGGGAAACACTAATCAGTGGAGAATAACCAGGAAGTTGAATAAATCTCATAGGAGTTGTGAGTAAGAAGATATCCCACTTTCTATCCAGATGATTCCAGATTAGCCTGTTCGAACATATGCCATTATCTTCATGATTCTTATCAAACCAGGATGAACCACGATCTAAGAAGCTTTATTTGGAACACTATTCAGTGGAAAATAACCAGGAAGTTAAATAAATCTCATAGGGGTTGTGAGTAAGAAGATATCCCACTTTCTATCCAGATGATTCCATATTAGTTTGTTCGGACATATGGCAATATCTTCATGATTCTTATCAAACCAGGATGAAACATGATCTAAGAAGCTTTATTTGAAACCACTAATCAGTGGATAATAACCAGGAAGTTGAATAAATCTCATAAGTGTTGTGAGGAAGAAGATATCCCACCATCTATCCAGATGATTCCAGATTAGCCTGTTCGGACATATGCAATTATCTTCATGATTCTTATCAAACCAGGATGAACCATGATCTAAGAAGCTATATTTGGAACCACTAATCAGTGGAGAATAACCAGGAAGTTGAATAAATCTCATATGTGTTGTAAGTAAGAAGATATCCCACTTTCTATCCAGATGATTCCAGATTAGCATGTTCGGACATATGGCAATATCTTCATGATTCTTATCAAACCAGGATGAAACAATATGTAAGAAGCTTGATTGGGAACCAATAATCAGTGGAGAATAACCAGGAAGTTGAATAAATCTCATAGGAGTTGTGAGTAAAAAGATATCCCACTTTCTATCCACATGATTCCAGATTAGCCTGTTCGAACATATGCCATTATCTTCATGATTCTTATCAAACCAGGATGAACCACGATCTAAGAAGCTTTATTTGGAACCACTGTTCAGTGGAGAATAACCAAGAAGTTAAATAAATCTCATAGGAGTTGTGAGTAAGAAGATATCCCACTTTCTATCCAGAATAGCATGTTCGGAACATATGGAAATATCTTCATGATTCTTATCAAACCAGGATGAACCACGATCTAAGAAGCTTTATTTGGAACCACTAATAAGTGGAGAATAACCAGGAAGTTGAATAAATCTCATAGGAGTTGTGAGTAAGAAGATATCCCATTTTCTATCCAGATTATTCCAGATTAGCCGGTTTGGACATATGCCATTATCTTCATGATTCTTATCAAACCAGGATGAACCACGATCTAAGAAGCTTTATTTGGAACCACTAATCAGTGGAGAATAACCAGTAAGTTAAATAAATCTCATAGGAGTTGTGAGTAAGAAGATATCCCACTTTCTATCCAGATGATTCCAGTTTAGCATGTTCGGACATATGGCGATATCTTCATGAGTCATATCCAGCCAGGATGAACCAATATGTAAGAAGCTTGATTGGGAACCACTAATCAGTGGAGAATAACCAGGAAGTTGAATAAATCTCATAGGAATTGTGAGTAAGAAGATATCCCACTTTCTATCCAGATGATTCCAGATTAGCCTGTTCGGACATATGGGCAATATCTTCATGAGTCTTATCAAACCAGGATGAACCACGATCTATGAAGCTTTATTTGGAACCACTAATCAGTGGAGAATAACCAGGAAGTTGAATAAATCTCATAAGTGTTGTGAGCAAGAAGATATCCCACCTTCTATCCAGATGATTCCAGATTAGCCTTATCGGACATATGCCATTATCTTCATGATTCTTATCAAACCAGGATGAACCACGATCTAAGAAGCTTTATTTGGAACCACTAATCAGTGGAGAATAACCAGAAAGTTGAAGAAATCTCATAAGTGTTGTGAGCAAGAAGATATGCCACCTTCTATCCAGATGATTCCAGATTAGCTTGTTTGGACATATGTCATTATCTTCATGATTCTTACCAAACCAGGATGAACCACGATCTAAGAAGCTTTATTTGGAACCACTAATCAGTGGAGAATAACCAGTAAGTTGAATAAATCTCAAAGGAGTTGTGAGTAAGAAGATATCCCACTTTCTATCCAGATGATTCCAAATTAGCCTCTTCGGACATATGGCGATATCTTCATGATTCTTATCAAACCAGGATGAACCAATATGTAAGAAGCTTGATTGGGAAACACTAATCAGTGGAGAATAACCAGGAAGTTGAATAAATCTCATAGGAGTTGTGAGTAAGAAGATATCCCACTTTCTATCCAGATGATTCCAGATTAGCCTGTTCGAACATATGTCATTATCTTCATGATTCTTATCAAACCAGGATGAACCACGATCTAAGAAGCATTATTTGGAACACTATTCAGTGGAAAATAACCAGGAAGTTAAATAAATCTCATAGGGGTTGTGAGTAAGAAGATATCCCACTTTCTATCCAGATGATTCCAGATTAGTTTGTTCGGACATATGGCAATATCTTCATGATTCTTATCAAACCAGGATGAAACATGATCTAAGAAGCTTTATTTGAAACCACTAATCAGTTGATAATAACCAGGAAGTTGAATAAATCTCATAAGTGTTGTGAGCAAGAAGATATCCCACCATCTATCCAGATGATTCCAGATTAGCCTGTTCGGACATATGCGATTATCTTCATGATTCTTATCAAACCAGGATGAACCATGATCTAAGAAGCTATATTTGGAACCACTAATCAGTGGAGAATAACCAGGAAGTTGAAGAAATCTCATAGGAGTTGTGAGTAAGAAGATATCCCACTTTCTATCCAAATGATTCCAGATTAGCCTGTTCGGACATATGGCAATATCTTCATGATTATTATCAAACCAGGATGAACCACGATCTAAGAATCTTTATTTGGAACCACTAATTAGTGGAGAATAACCAGGAAGTTTAATAAATCTCATAAGTGTTGTGAGCGAGAAGATATCCCACCTTCTATCCAGATGATTCCAGATTAGCCTGTTCGGACATATGCCATTATCTTTATGATTCTTATCAAACCAGGATGAACCACGATCTAAGAAGCTTTATTTGGAACCACTAATCAGTGGAGAATAACCAGGAAGTTGAATAAATCTCATAGGAGTTTTGAGCAAGAAGATATCCCACCTTCTATCCAGATGATTCCAGATTAGCCTGTTCGGATATATGCCATTATCTTCATGATTCTTATCAAACCAGGATGAACCACGATCTAAGAAGCTTTATTTTAAACCACTAATCAGTGGAGAATAACCTGAAAGTTGAAGAAATCTTATAAGTGTTGTGAGCAAGAAGATATCTCACCTTCTATCCAGATGATTCCAGATTCGCATGTTTGGACATATGCCATTATCTTCATGATTCTTATCAAACCAGGATGAACCACGATCTAAGAAGCTTTATTTGGAACCACTAATCAGTGGAGAATAACCAGGAAGTTGAATAAATCTAAATAGGAGTTGTGAGTAAGAAGATATCCCACTTTCTATCCACATGATTCCAGATTAGCCTGTTCGAACATATACCATTATCTTCATGATTCTTATCAAACCAGGATGAACCACGATCTAAGAAGCTTTATTTGGAACCACTATTCAATGGAGAATAACCAGGAAGTTAAATAAATCTCATAGGAGTTGTGAGTAAGAAGATATCCTACTTTCTATCCAGATGATTCCAGATTAGCATGTTCGGACATATGTCAATATCTTCATGATTCTTATAAAACCAGGATGAACCATGATCTAAGAAGCTTTGTTTGGAACCACTAATCAGTGGAGAATAACCAGGAAGTTGAATAAATATCATAAGTGTTGTGAGCTAGAAGATATCCCACCTTCTATCCAGATGATTCCAGATTAGCATGTTTGGACATATGCCATTATCTTCATGATTCTTATCAAACCAGGATGAACCAAGATCTAAGAAGCTTTATTTGGAACCACTAATCAGTGGAGAATAACCAGGAAGTTGAATAAATCTCATAGGAGTTGTGAGTAAGAAGATATCCCACTTTTTATCCACATGATTCCAGATTAGCCTGTTCGAACATATACCATTATCTTCATGATTCTTATCAAACCAGTATGAACCACGATCTAAGAAGCTTTATTTGGAACCACTATTCAATGGAGAATAACCAGGAAGTTAAATAAATATAGGAGTTGTGGGTAAGAAGATATCCTACTTTCTATCCAGATGATTCCAGATTAGCATGTTCGGACATATGTCAATATCTTCATGATTCTTATCAAACCAGGATGAACCATGATCTAAGAAGCTTTGTTTGGAACCACTAATCAGTGGAGAATAACCAGGAAGTTGAATAAATCTCATAAGTGTTGTGAGCAAGAAGATATCCCACCTTCTATCCAGATGATTCCAGATTAGCTTGTTCGGACATATGCCATTATCTTCATGATTCCTATCAAACCAGGATGAACCACGATCTGAGAAGCTTTATTTGGAACCACTAATCAGTGGAGAATAACCAGAAAGTTGAAGAAATCTCATAAGTGTTGTGAGCAAGAAGATATCCCACCTTCTATCCAGATGATTCCAGATTAGTCTGTTGGGACATATGCCATTATCTTCATGATTCTTATCAAACCAGGATGAACCACGATCTAAGAAGCTTTATTTGGAACCACTAATCAGTGGAGAATAACCAGTAAGTTGAATAAATCTCAAAGGAGTTGTGAGTAAGAAGATATCCCACTTTCTATCCAGATGATTCCAGATTAGCCTGTTCGGACATATGGCGATATCTTCATGATTCTTATCAAACCAGGATGAACCAATATGTAAGAAGCTTGATTGGGAACCACTAATCTGTGGAGAATAATTAGGAAGTTGAATAAATCTCATAGGAGTTGTGAGTAAGAAGATATCCCACTTTCTATCCAGATGATTCCATATTAGCATGTTCGGACATATGCCATTATCTTCATGATTCTTATCAAACCAGGATAAACCACGATCTAAGAAGCTTTATTTGGAACAACTATTCAGTGGAGATTAACCAGGAAGTTAAATAAATCTCATAGGAGTTGTGAGTAAGAAGATATCCCACTTTCTGTCCAGATGATTCCAGATTAGCTTGTTCGGACATATGGCAATATCTTCATGATTCTTATCAAACCAGGATGAACCACGATCTAAGAAGCTTTATTTGGAACCACTAATCAGTGGAGAATAACCAGGAAGTTGAATAAATCTCATAAGTGTTGTGAGCAAGAAGATATCCCACCATCTATCCAGATGATTCCAGATTAGCCTGTTCGGACATATGCGATTATCTTCATGATTCTTATCAAACCAGGATAACCACAATCTAAAAAGCTTTATTTGGAACCACTAATCAGTGGAGAATAACCAGGAAGTTGAATAAATCTCATAGGAGTTGTGAGTAAGAAGATATCCCACCTTCTATCGAGACGATTCCAGATTAGCATGTTCGGACATATGCCATTATCTTCATGATTCTTATCAAACCAGGATGAACCACGATCTAAGAAGCTTTATTTGGAACCACTAATCAGTGGAGAATAACCAGGAAGTTGAATAAATCTCATAAGTGTTGTGAGCAAGAAGATATCCCACCATCTATCCAGATGATTCCAGATTAGCCTGTTCGGACATATGCGATTATCTTCATGATTCTTATCAAACCAGGATGAACCACGATCTAAGAAGCTATATTTGGAACCACTAATCAGTGGAGAATAACCAGGAAGTTGAAGAAATCTCATAAGAGTTGTGAGTAAGAAGATATCCCACTTTCTATCCAGATGATTCCAGATTAGCATGTTCGGACATATGGCAATATCTTCATGATTCTTATCAAACCAGGATGAACCACGATCTAAGAATTGTTTAGATGAGATGATTAAATATTAGTATGAAAAAGAGGAGATCAAATTATGGGTTTGGCACTATAGCAGTAAATATTTAGTTACCACAGTAACTAAATAGTTACTGAGTCTTGAGGTAAATAAAGAAGAGAAGAAGTGTGAAGCTTGGAAAGACTCTACATGGAAAGGAAGGTTAGCTAAGCTAGTGACCGTTGAGATAGATGTGTTTTGGGCGAGACTTGACAGCCTGTACACGGCTGGAAAGTGAAAGGCAAAAGCACCAAGCATGTGGAGCTTCTAGTCCACACATTTAAACATGGCGCCATTCTCTTCTTTGACTACACATGCTTTGCATAGTGTATTAGCTTTACTTTGATGTCGCAAACCCTACTTATCTCCTCATATAAATATGTAATCAGTCTCTCATTATCAATTAACAAAGCAATGAAAGTCTCTTAGACATTTTAAGAATGGTTCTTAGTCCCTTTGTCTCGGATTAGTCTTTCTTATACTCAAATCTCTTCCTTAATCTCTCTAATCTCTTTTCTAATCTCTATTACTACACTAGATCTCTAGAAATCATATGGTAGCAGAGCCTGGTTCCGCAAAAATCAACTTGTGTTCTTGATATGATCATGGACCAGTCAAGCAAAGAAGACAAGGAGACCATGGAGGAACCAGCTGATGAAGATGCTCTCACCATGCCTAAGGGTCCCATGACTCGAGCCAGAAGCAAGCAACTCAAAGAAGCCATTGGAGGACTACTTAAGACATCCATGAAGCAAGAAGAAAGTCTTGGAAGAAGCTTGATCAACCAAGACACACTTACTACCATTCAAGCCATCTCAGCTTCCAAGATAGACATCAAGTGAGCAAGTAACATATGTGTGCTCTTTTTCCCTATCTTTGGTTTTGTCCCACTGGGTTTTCCAAAGATAGGTTTTTAACGAGGCCATATGTTGCTTTCCTATCACTCACTTGATGATCTCAGTTCAAGACTACAATAAGACTCTTTTATAATTTATCCTATGTTTTATTTTTAGTACTATGGTTTAGTTATGTGACACATTTAGAGACTAAGGAGCATGTTCCTTACTCTCTCTATATATATGTAACTCGGAAACCCTAATGAGATATCCAACCTTTTATCTTATTCTCTTGTTCTCTCTGTCGGCTGCGAGTTCCCTTGTAGTCTGAGTGTTCTTGAGTCTTTTGTTAGTGAGTCATATCTAACAAAACCCATAAGAGTGATTATCAAGGTGTGTCATATCCGAGATCATCACTTAGGAGTATCAAGAGATCATACATCCCTCTTGTGTCACCATTCGATCCACAGCCTTGAAGAAGATTGAGTCTCTGATTCTCTACTTGCAAGGATCTATCCCATTTCCATCCAGAGAAGCATCCTAGGAGTGTATTATGTGGTATCAGAGCAAATCTGGATAGGGAAGTACTCGTTTTCTTCAAACTTTCACTCGATCTGTTCTTGGTGTTCATAGCCATTGATAGATCTGAGTTTTGCTTTATTGTTTCAGTCGATTTGATTTCCTTTCAGTTCAGTATTGCTAGATCTATTGTTGTGTGCTTTAGAAATTGATAGATTTAAAAGTTTCTATTTTAGATCTGTTCGTGATTTGATCATCTCTTGTTGTTATTGTTCTAGATCTGTTGTTTCTACTCTTTTAACTTCTGATCTGTTGTTTAAACTGTTTCGAAACTGATAGATCTTCTCTTGTGTCGTTGAAATCTGATAGTCTTGGGTGTTTTGATCGATTGATAGTGAGTAACTCTTGGTATTCTTGCTGTTTAAGTTACAAAGAATTTCAAATCCTGAATAAAATCTTTTGCCTGCCTAGTCTATCTTTGCCTTTTGTTTCCTTATTTGGTTTCTTTCCTTGAACTCTCTTACTGGCTGAGTTTTATTTGTTTTGATCTCAGGTACCAATGGGTAACGAGAGTGAGGAAGAGGCAGAACTGATGAGAAGGAACAAGATGTTGATGGAAGCTATGACTGCTCAGCTTAATAAGACTATGTTGGAGAGTATGACTGAGATGATGCAACAAAACATGGAAGAGATCAGAAAAGAGATTAGACAAGCTACTGGTCAAGGCCACAGTAATGAAAGCAGGAGGATCCGTCAAACTCACACTCCACAAGAGCATGGTGGTTCACAAGAGACTGATAACTACTATGAGCGACACCGAAGTGAGAAAAGTGGTTCTTCCTCAGCATCACGAGGTAGTAGAAGGAGAACTCGCCGTGATCATGAAGAAAGGAGACCTTACCGTGATGAGCTTTCTGGTTTGAAGCTTAAGATCCCTCCCTTCCATGGCAAAGTGGATCCTGATGCTTATATTGAGTGGGAGAAGAAGATTGAGATTGTATTCAACTGCCGACACTACACCAATGCTCAGAGGATTCAATTTGCTGCAACTGAGTTCTATGATTATGCTTTGAGCTGGTGGGATCAACTGGTGACTACTAGGAGGATGAATCAAGAGTACCCGGTTGATACTTGGCAAGAAATGAAGTCTCTTATGCGCAAAAGGTTTGTGCCTAGCCACTACCACAGAGATCTTCATCAGAAATTGAGGAAACTTACACAAGGATCCAAGACTGTGGAAGAGTACTACCAGGAGATGGAGTTGCTGATGTTGAGAGCTGGTATATCTGAGGACAGAGAAGCTACTATGGCCTAGGTTTCTTGGAGGACTTAACCGCGAGATTCAAGACAGTGTGGAGATGCAACACTACATTGAGATAGAAGAGATGTTGCACAAAGCTATTCTGGTGGAGCAACAGATTAAGAGAAAGCATCACTCGCGAGGCAACTATGGGTCCAGCAAGTATCAGTACACTAAAGAAGAGAAACCATCCCATCTGAAAGATAGCAAGCCTCAGCAGAAAGAAGAATCCAAGCCTAGCATCCCATACAGCAAAGATAAAGGCAAGGCGGAAGCTACAAGCTCTAGAACTAGAGATGTGAAGTGTTTCAAGTGTCAAGGCAGAGGACACTATGCCAATGAGTGCACCAACAAGAAGGTGATGATTCTACTTGAGAATAGGAGAGTATGAATCAGAAGAAGAGCACTCCGGTTCTAATCTAGGACAGGTCTGATGAGGGAAGTGAAGTAGAACCGGTTAAAGGAAGGTTGTTGGTGACAAGAAGACTCTTGAACTTGCAAACTAAGACTGAAGAGACTGAGCAGCGTGAGAACCTCTTCTACACTAGGTGTTTGGTTCAGGGTAAGGTGTGCAGCCTTATTATTGATGGTGGAAGCTGTGTCAATGTAGCTAGTGAGACCATGGTGAAGAAATTGGGTTTGAAAGTTCAGAAACATCCTAGACCTTACCGGCTGCAATGGCTCAATGAAGAAGGGTGAAATGAGAGTCTCCAATCAAGTGCTGATACCTATAGCCATTGGTAGATATGAAGATGAGATCTTGTGTGATGTTTTACCAATGGAAGCTAGCCATATCCTTCTTGGTAGACCCTGGCAGTTTGATAGGCGAGTGGTTCATGATGGTGTCAGTAACAAGCACTCTTTTGAGTTTAATGGAAAGAAGACAGTGCTGGTACCTTTGTCACCTAAAGAAGTTCAAGCAGATCAGCTCCAGCTTCAGAAAAAGAAAGAGATCGACCTGAAGCCTGATCAGAAACATCACAGCCTCTATACCAAACAGGGAGATATCAAAAGAATTCTCTACTCTCAATCCTCTATTGTTTTACTTATGTTTAAAGAGACTTTGCTAACAGTCACTGATCTTACACAGGATTATCCTAGTGAACTAGTCTCTCTTTTGCAGGAGTATACTGATGTGTTTCCAGAAGATAACCCCATAGGATTGCCACCAGTGCGCGGGATTGAGCATCATATTGACTTTGTTCCTGGCTCCACTCTTCCTAACCGACCAGCATACAGAACCAATCCTGTTGAGACTAAGGAGTTGCAAAGACAAGTGGAGGAACTGATGGAGAAGGGCCATATCCGAGAGAGTATGAGTCCATGTGCTGTTCCAGTTCTCCTTGTGCCTAAGAAAGATGGTAGCTGGCGCATGTGTGTTGATTGCAGAGCCATCAACAACATAACAGTGAAGTATCGCCACCCTATTCCTAGATTAGATGATATGCTTGATGAATTGCATGGCTCTAGTATATTTTCTAATATAGATCTTAAGAGTGGGTATCATCAAATTAGGATGAAAGAGGGAGATGAGTGGAGAACTGCTTTCAAGACTAAGCATGGTTTGTATGAGTGGTTGGTGATGCCTTTTGGCTTAACCTAATGCTCCTAGTACCTTTATGAGATTGATGAATCATGTGCTTAGATCTTTTATAGGAGTGTTTGTGGTAGTTTACTTTGATGATATCCTAGTTTACTCCAAGAGCTTAGAAGAGCATATAGTTCATGTTAGGACTGTTCTTGATGTTTTGAGAAAAGAAAAGCTCTTTGCTAATCTTAAGAAGTGTACTTTCTGTACGGATAACTTGGTCTTCCTAGGCTTTGTTGTGAGTGCAGATGGAGTAAAGGTGGATCAAGAGAAGGTGAAAGCCATACAAGAGTGGCCGATTCCTAAAACCATAAATGAAGTAAGGAGTTTCCATGGGCTAGCAGGTTTCTATAGGCGATTTGTGAAGGACTTCAGCACTATAGCAGCTCCCGTGACTGAGATCATCAAGAAAGATGTAGGATTCAAGTGGGGAGAAGCACAAGAAACCTCATTTCAAACCCTCAAAGAGAAGCTTACTAACTCTCCTCTCCTTATACTTCCTGATTTCTCTAAAACATTTGAAACTGAATGTGATGCCTCAGGAATTGGTATTGGTGCTGTGTTGATGCAGGATAGAAGGCCCATTGCATACTTCAGTGAGAAACTAAGTGGAGCTACTCTCAACTATGCCACTTATGACAAAGAACTATATGCCTTGGTGAGAGCTCTACAGACTTGGCAGCATTATCTATGGCCAAAGGAGTTTGTCATTCACACCGACCATGAGTCTCTCAAGTATCTCAAGGGGCAAAGCAAACTCAGCAAGAGACACGCCAGATGGGTGGAATTCATTGAAACCTTTCCTTATGTGATCAAATACAAACAAGGTAAGGAAAATATAGTTGCTGATGCACTATCAAGAAGGTATACTCTCTTGAATACTCTTGATGCTAAGTTGCTAGGATTTGAACAACTTAAAGATATGTATGCAACTGATTCTGACTTTCAGGAAGCTTATCAATCGTGTGAGAAATATGCTGCAGGGCATTACTTTAGACATGATGGATTCTTATTCTATGATAATAGACTGTGTGTGCCTAACTGTTCTTTAAGAGATTTATTTGTCAGGGAATCCCATGGAGGAAGTTTAATGGGACATTTTGGTATTGCCAAGACTCTTAAGGTTTTGCAGGATCACTTCTTTTGGCCACATATGAAAAGAGATGTTGAGAGAATCTGTGGAAGGTGTGCAACTTGCAAAGCAGCCAAGTCAAAGATCCAACCCCACGGTTTGTATACTCCTTTACCTATTCCTACTCACCCTTGGAATGATATATCTATGGACTTTGTTGTCGGATTGCCAAGGACCTAAGACAGGTAAGGATTCTATCTTTGTGGTTGTGGATAGATTTTCTAAAATGGCACATTTCATTGCTTGTCATAAGACTGATGATGCTTTACATGTTGCAAACCTGTTCTTTAAAGAGATTGTGCGCATTCATGGCATGCCTAGGACTATAGTTTCTGATAGAGATACTAAGTTTCTTAGTTATTTTTGGAAGACTCTTTGGTCTAAGCTAGGTACTAAACTGTTGTTCTCTACTACATGTCATCCACAAACTGATGGACAGACTGAGGTAGTTAATAGAACTCTTGGAACACTCTTGCATGCATTCATTAAAAAGAATCTGAAATCATGGGAAGAATACTTGCCTCACTGTGAATTTGCTTATAATCATGCTCAACACTCTGCATCTAAGTATTCTCCATTTGAAATTGTTTATGGGTTCAATCCCATCTCTCCTTTGGATCTAATGCCTTTCCTGAGTGTGCTAGGGTCAGTATGGATGGGAAAAAGAAAGCAGAGATGGTGCAGCAGATTCATGAGCAGGCTAGAAAGAACATTATTGAGAAGACAAAGCAGTACACTAAGAGAGCAAACAAGGGCAGGCGTGAGATGATCTTTGAAGTAGGTGACATGGTGTGGGTTCACTTGCGCAAGGAGAGGTTTCCCAAAGAAAGAAAGTCTAAGCTGATGCCGAGGATTGATGGTCCTTTTGAGATCATCCAGAAAATCAATGACAATGCTTACAAGCTTGATCTTCGAGGTAAGTATGATATAAGCAATAGTTTCAATGTTACTGACTTGATCTCTTTTGTTGCAGATGAGCCAGATTTCAGGACAAATCCTTTTCAAGAGGGAGGGGATGATATGATCATGGACCAGTCAAGCAAAGAAGACAAGGAGACCATGGAGGAACCAGCTGATGAAGATGCTCTCACCATGCCTAAGGGTCCCATGACTCGAGCCAGAAGCAAGCAACTCAAAGAAGTCATTGGAGGACTACTTAAGACATCCATGAAGCAAGAAGAAAGTCTTGGAAGAAGCTTGATCAACCAAGACACACTTAATACCATTCAAGCCATCTCAGCTCCAAGATAGACATCAAGTGAGCAAGTAACATATGTGTGCTCTTTTTCCCTATCTTTGGTTTTGTCCCACTGGGTTTTCCAAAGATAGGTTTTTAACGAGGCCATATGTTGCTTTCCTATCACTCACTTGATGATCTCAGTTCAAGACTACAAGAAAACTGTTTTATAAAACCAGGATGAACCACGATCTAAGAATTGTTGAGATGAGATGATTAAATATTAGTATGAAAAAGAGGAGATCAAATTATGGGTTTGGCACTATAGCAGTAAATATTTAGTTACCACAGTAACTAAATAGTTACTGAGCCTTGAGGCAAATAAAGAAGAGAAGAAGTGTGAAGCTTGGAAAGACTCTACATGGAAAGGAAGGTTAGCTAAGCTAGTGACCGTTGAGATAGATGTGTTTTGGGCGAGACTTGACAGCCTGTACACGGCTGGAAAGTGAAAGGCAAAAGCACCAAGCATGTGGAGCTTCTAGTCCACACATTTAAACATGGCGCCATTCTCTTCTTTGACTACACATGCTTTGCATAGTGTATTACCTTTACTTTGATGTCGCAAACCCTACTTATCTCCTCATATAAATATGTAATCAGTCTCTCATTATCAATTAACAAAGCAATGAAAGTCTCTTAGACATTTTAAGAATGGTTCTTAGTCTCTTTGTCTCGGATTAGTCTTTCTTATACTCAAATCTCTTCCTTAATCTCTCTAATCTCTTTTCTAATCTCTATTACTACACTAGATCTCTAGAAATCATATGGTATCAGAGCCTGGTTCCGCAAAAAGCAACTTGTGTTCTTGAGTGTTCTTGAAGAATCCGGAAGCTAGATCTTTGAAGAACAAGTGTTGGTGTCTGTTGGTGTTTATCTTGGAGATCCAGCTTCAAGAAGGTGTCGTTTGAGGTTTACCAAGTTCGAAAGTGGTGTTAAGTCTTTGTGGTGTGTTGTCGTGAGCTGCAAGGGAAGATCTTTAGGGTTTACTTGAAGATTCAAACTCAAAGCTCAAGTCTTTACAAGCGGTTGGTGTTCAAGGTAAAAGATCAAGTCTTTGTTACAAGTTGCTGAGTTAAGTTGCTAGAGATGGAAGGTAGCATGAACATGAAGGTCTCGGTTACTTTTAAGGGAACCAACTACCTAGTTTGGTCTAGGATGGTTAGGACTGCTCTGGGAAGCAAAGGGCTGTGGAAGCACATTACTCCGGGTGAAGCTCCAAAGCTGATCACTCAAGGAGAAGAAGGAGATGGGAGTTCAGGCGATGCGCTTGAGAAGTGGGAGCAAGAGGATTGTATGGTACTATCAGCTCTCCATTCATCCTTGGAGCCGAGCTTGTTGGATGCATACAGCTACTGTGAGACAGCCAAAGAGCTGTGGGATACTTTGAAGAAAGTGTATGGAAACACTTCCAACTTAAGCCGGGTGTTTGAGGTGAAGCAAGCCATCAATGTACTTGTTCAAGAAGACATGGAGTTCACCAAGCACCTTGGGAGGTTCAGATCACTCTGGTCAGAGTTGGAGATGCTTAGGCCAAGCACAGTTGATGCGGATGAGTTAAACAAGAGGCGCGAGCAGGATAAGGTCTTTGGATTGCTGCTGACTTGGAATCCAGCCTATGGTGGTCTCATACCAGAACCTATTGAGATAAGACACTCTTCCAGACCTTGAGGAAGTGTGTGCTAGGATCCAAAAGGAACAAGGGTCTATCGGTTTGTTTGGAAAGAAAGGAGAACTCTCTCTTGCTAACCAAGCATCACACTCGGATCAAGAGGAGACTCCACAAGCAAACAAAGCTGCGCATGGAAAGTATGAGGAGAGGAAGTTCAATGGGAACTGTGACCATTGCAAGAAGCAAGGACACAAGAAGAGTCATTGTTGGATCCTTCACCCACACCTCAAGCCGGCTAAGTTCATGAAGGATAGAGAAGCAAGAGCACACCTCTCGGATGGAACTAGTGGAGCAAATGGAGCTGGTACAAACAAGGCACAAGATGGTGAGAAGCGTGAGATAGACAATGTGAAGTCTTTGGTGGCTTACACTGGTGGTTCAAGCAACACCAGTGAGTATGTGACAAGGGTAGACCTAGACTCTCTCATCAAACTCTTCAAGGAGAATGGTAACACCTTTGGGTACTCATATGGTGCTTCCTTGATTGCTAGAACTGATAGGTTGATAGATAACTCTTGTGATATGCATAATCATCTCAAAGAGTGTGGTATTGATAGCATTGATCATGCATACTACTCGGATCATGCATACAAATCATTCAAACCTTCTAGCATTCTAGCTCATCTTGCTAAGTCTCATTGTCATGCATCTCGGCCTCTCATTATTGACTCTGGTGCATCTCATCACATGATTAGTGATGTTAAGTTGATTAAATACATTGAGCCTGCTTGTGGAAATGTCATGATTGCTAATGGTGATAAGATTCCTATTAGAGGAGTAGGAATGCTTAAACTGTTTGATAAGGAGTCAAAAGCTCTTTATATGCCTGATTTCACTTCAAACTTGCTTTCGGTTAAGAGATGTGCAACTGATCTTAATTGTAATGTTATCTTCAGTCCTAATGATGTAAATTTTCAGGATATTAAGTGTAGCAAGATGCTTGGCAAAGGAGTAACTAAGGGAGAGTTATACATTCTTCAAGATCTTACTTCTATTGCAAATTTTAGTTGTTCTTTTTCTTCTGTTTCTACTAGTCTAAGCAAGAATGCATTGTGGCATGCTAGACTAGGACACCCTCATAATAAGGCTTTAAAACTGATGGTGCCAGGTGTTTCTTTTGAGAATAATGAGTGTGAGGCTTGTATTTTAGTCAAGCATTGTAAAACTGTTTTTCCCAAGTCTTCTACTGTTTATGAGAAGTGTTTTGATCTTATTCATTCTGATGTGTGGACTGCTCCATGCTTGTCTAGGGAAAATCAGAAGTATTATGTCTCTTTCATTGATGAAAAATCCAAATACACCTGGTTAACCTTAATTCCAACCAAAGATAGGGTGCTTGATGCATTTAGAAATTTTCAAGCTTATGTAGCTAACCATTATCAAGCCAAGATGAAGATTTTCAGGTCTGATAATGGAGGAGAGTACACAAGTCAAGCATTCAAGCAACATCTATCTCAACATGGGATACTTCACCAAACGAGTTGTCCTTACACTCCTCAGCAAAATGGAGTTGCTGAAAGGAAGAATAGGCACTTGATGGAAGTCGCCTGGTCCTTGATGTTTCAAGCAAATGTACCTAAAAGGTTTTGGAGTGATGCTGTAGTTACTGCTTGTTATCTGATCAACAGGACTCCTACTCTTGTGCTGCAAGGGCAATCACCATTTGAAGTCCTAAACAAGTATAAACCAGTACTGGATCACTTGAAGGTCTTTGGGTGCTTGTGCTATGTGATGGTACCAGGAGAGATGAGAAACAAGCTACAACCGAGAAGCACAAAAGCAATGTTTATTGGATACTCTACAAGCCAGAAAGGATACAAGTGCTATGATCAAGACACTAGGAGAGTGATGGTATCTCGGGAGGTGAAGTTTATTGAGGAAAGAGGGTACTATGAGGAGAAGAACCAAGAAGATTTAAAAGATCTCACATCAGATAGAGCTGCTACCTTGAGAGTTATGCTGGAGAAACTTGGGATCAATATGACTCAAGAGCAGCAAGGTGGAGGAAGTGCACCTAGAAGTGTACCAAGGGCAAGTGATGATCGGATTCCTCACCTTGACCATGAGGGGGGAAATGAAGCAAGCTCTCTTAACCAAGGAAGGGAAGAGAGTTCTAGGAGTCAAGAAGAGAGCTCTGACTCACATGATCAAGGTGTGGAAGCCACTGATCAAGAAGGTGGAGCTGAAGTAAGTCAGCAAGAAGAACAAAGAGTTAGTAGTGATGATGCGCAAGAGGAAGCAAGTATACAAGAAGAGGTGCAAGTGCAAGATGAACCAGTTCTAAGGAGAAGCACACGGCTGAGGAAGGATCCTTCCAGTTGGGTAAACACGAGAGTGTACTACAATGCCCAAGCTGTGGAGCATCCCTCTCAAGTTGTATGCTCCTTTGCTCATTATCCGGAAGAGCATTGTGCCTTTCAAGTCAGTTTGGATGAGAGCTATGTTCCAAGAAGCTATGAGGAAGCTATGCTAATACAAGAGTGGAGAGACTCAGTTAATGCTGAGGCAGATGCTATGATCAATAATGACACATGGTATGAGAGTGCACTACCAAAAGGAAAGAGAGCAGTGTCTAGTAGATGGATCTTCACAATCAAGTATCTTCCAAATGGGAAGATAGATAGGTGCAAGACAAGATTGGTGGCAAGAGGGTTTACTCAAACCTATGGAGAAGACTACATTGATACATTTGCACCAGTTGCCAAACTTCATACCATTCGGATAGTGATATCTTTAGCAATGAATCTTGAATGGGATCTTTGGCAAATGGATGTAAAGAATGCATTTCTACAAGGAGAACTAGAAGATGAAGTCTACATGTTACCACCTCCTGGTCTTGAGCACTTAGTAAAGAAGGGAAATGTGTTGAGGCTAAAGAAAGCAATCTATGGTCTCAAACAATCTCCTAGAGCATGGTATCACAAACTGAGCACAACATTGAATGGAAGATGGTTCAGGAAGTCCGAACTTGATCACACTCTATTCACACTTGTTACTCCCTCAGGTATCATTGTAATCCTTGTGTATGTAGATGACATTATCATCACTGGCTCTGACAAAGCAGGTATCAAGGCAACCAAGGAGTTTCTCAAATATGTGTTTGAGATTAAAGACTTAGGAGAGATGAAATACTTTCTTGGCATTGAGTTGCGTAGAGCTAAGGAAGGGTTATTCATCTCTCAAATAAAATATACACTTGATCTTTTGAAAGATGCAGGTGCATATGGAGTCAAAGTAGCTAAGATGCCCATGGAGGATGGGTACAAGGCTCCACGTGAGGGGGAGCTTGAAGATAGCAAGCCATTTCATGATCCAAAGCTTTATAGAAAGCTTGTAGGTAAGTTAATCTACTTGACTATCACACGGCCTGACATTCGTTCTGCTGTGAATCAGGTGAGCCAGCATATGCAAGTTCCAAAAGAACACCATTGGAGAATGGTGGAGAGGCTATTGATGTATCTGAATGGAACTCAAGGTCTTGGTGTTTGGATGGGTTGCAACAAGAGTACAGAAGTGGTGGGCTATTGTGATGCTGATTGGGCAGGAGATAGAGCTGATAGAAGATCAACCACTGGCTATTGCACTTTCATTGGTGGGAACTTGGTTACTTGGAAGAGTAAGAAGCAGAAGGTGGTCTCATGTTCTAGTGCTGAAGCCGAGAATAGAGCCATGCTGAAACTAACCAATGAGCTTGTGTGGATCAAGGGGATTCTGAAGCACTTAGAGATTGATCAAACTACAACTACACCAATGATTATGCATTGTGATAACCAAGCAGCTATTCACATTGCATCCAACTCGGTGTTCCATGAGAGGACCAAGCACATAGAGGTTGATTGTCACAAGGTCAGACAGATGATAGTACTTGGAGTGATCTTGCCATGTTACACCAGAAGTGAAGATCAGTTCGCTGATGTGTTCACCAAGGCTGCGAGGCAGAAGACAATGGAGTCCATCCACATCAGGCTGGGCCTCATTGATTTGAGTAAGAGAAGCTGATCCGCTTGCTATGAGGTCTTTACTCTTTTTCCCTCATCAAGGTTTTGTCCCAATGGGTTTTCCTTGGTGAGGTTTTTAATGAGGAAGATCTCATGGCATTCCAAGCTTGACTTGTTCTACATGGTCAAGCTTGAGGGGGAGTGTTGAGATGAGATGATCAAATATTAGTATGAAGAAGAGGAGATCAAATTATGGGTTTGGCACTGTAGCAGTAAATATTTAGTTACCACAATAACTCAATAGTTACTGAGCCTTGAGGTAAATAAAGAAGAGAAGAAGTGTGAAGCTTGGAAAGACTCTACATGGAAAGGAAGGTTAGCTAAGCTAGTGACCGTTGAGATAGATGTGGTTTGGGCGAGACTTGACAGCCTGTACACGGCTGGAAAGTGAAAGGCAAAAGCACCAAGCATGTGGAGCTTCTAGTCCACACATTTAAACATGACGCCATTCTCTTCTTTTACTACACATGCTTTGCATAGTGTATTAGCTTTACTTTGATGTCGCAAACCCTACTTATCTCCTCATATAAATATGTAATCAGTCTCTCATTATCAATTAACAAAGCAATGAAAGTCTCTTAGACATTTTAAGAATGGTTCTTAGTCTCTTTGTCTCGGATTAGTCTTTCTTATACTCAAATATCTTCCTTAATCTTTCTAATCTCTTTTCTAATCTCTATTACTACACTAGATCTCTAGAAATCATAAGAATCTTTATTTGGAACCACTAATTAGTGGAGAACAACCAGGAAGTTGAATAAATCTCATAAGTGTTGTGAGCAAGAAGATATCCCACATTCTATCCAGATGATTCCAGATTAGCCTGTTCGGACATATGTCATTATCTTCATGATTCTTATCAAACCAGGATGAACCACAATCTAAAAAGCTTTATTTGGAACCACTAATCAGTGGAGAATAACCAGGAAGTTGAATAAATCTCATAGGAGTTGTGAGTAAGAAGATATCCCACCTTCTATCCAGATGATTCCAGATTAGCCTGTTCGGACATATGCCATTATCTTCATGATTCTTATCAAACCAGGATGAACCACGATCTAAGAAGCTTTATTTGGAACCACTAATCAGTGGAGAATAACCAGGAAGTTGATAAATCTCATAGGACCACGTTCTATCCAGATGATTCCAGATTAGCCTGTTCGGACATTTGGCAATATCTTCATGATTATTATCAAACCAGGATGAACCACGATCTAAGAAGCTTTATTCGGAACCACTAATCAGTGGAGAATAACAAGGAAGTTGAATAAATCTCATAGGAGTTGTGAGTAAGAAGATATCCCACTTTCTATCCAGATGATTCCAGATTAGCCTGTTCGGACATATGGCGATATCTTCATTATTCTTATCAAACCAGGATGAACCAATATGAAAGAAGCTTGGTTGGGAACCACTAATCAGTTAAGAATAACCAGGAAGTTGAATAAATCTCATATGAGTTGTGAGTAAGAAGATATCCCACTTTCTATCCAGATGATTCCAGATTAGCCTGTTCGGACATATGGCAATATCTTAATGATTCTTATCAAACCAGGATGAAACAATATGTAAGAAGCTTGATTGGGAACCACTAATCAGTGGAGAATAACCAGGAAGTTGAATAAATCTCATAGGAGTTGTGAGTAAGAATATATCCCACTTTCTATCCACATGATTTCATATTAGCCTGTTTGAACATATGCCATTATCTTCATGATTCTTATCAAAACAAGATGAACCACGATCTAAGAAGCTTTATTTGGAACCACTATTCAGTGGAGAATAACCAGGAAGTTAAATAAATCACATAGGAGTTGTGAGTAAGAAGATATCCCACTTTCTATCCAGATTAGCATGTTCGGAACTTATGGTAATATCTTCATGATTCTTATCAAACCAGGATGAACCACGATCTAAGAAGCTTTATTTGGAACCACTAATTAGTGGAGAATAACCAGGAAGTTGAATAAATCTCATAAGTGTTGTGAGCAAAAAGATATCCCACCTTCTATCTAGATGATTCCAGATTAGCCTGTTCGGACCTATGCCATTATCTTCATGATTCTTATCAAACCATGATGAACCACGATCTAAGATGCTTTATTTGGAACCACTATTCAGTGTAGAATGACCAGGAAGTTAAATAAATCTCATAGGAGTTGTGAGTAAGAAGATATCCCACTTTCTATCCAGATGATTCCAGATTAGCTTGTTCGGACATATGGCAATATCTTCATGATTCTTATCAAACCAGGATGAACCATGATCTAAGAAGCTTTATTTGGAACCACTAATCAGTGGATAATAACCAGGAAGTTGAATAAATCTCATAAGTGCTTTGAGCAAGAAGATATCCCACCTTCTATCCAGATGATTCCAGATTAGCCTGTTAGGACATATACCCATTATCTTTATGATTCTTATCAAACCAGGATGAACCACGATCTAAGAAGCTTTATTTGGAACCACTAATCAGTGGAGAATAACCAGGAAGTTGAATAAATCTCATAGGAGTTTTGAGCAAGAAGATATCCCACCTTCTATCCAGATGATTCTAGATTAGCCTGTTCGGATATATGCCATTATCTTCATGATTCTTATCAAACCAGGATGAACCACGATCTAAGAAGCTTTATTTGGAACCACTAATCAGTGGAGAATAACCAGAGAGTTGAAGAAATCTTATAAGTGTTGTGAGCAAGAAGATATCCCACCTTCTATCCAGATGATTCCAGATTAGCATGTTTGGACATATGCCATTATCTTCATGATTCTTATCAAAACAAGATGAACCACGATCTAAGAAGCTTTATTTGGAACCAATAATCAGTGGAGAATAATCAGGAAGTTGAGTAAATCTCATAGGAGTTGTGAGTAAGAAGATATCCCACTTTCTATCCACATGATTCCAGATTAGCATGTTCGAACATATACCATTATCTTCATGATTCTTATCAAACCAAGATGAACCACGATCTAAGAAGCTTTATTTGGAACCACTATTCAGTGGAGAATAACCAGGAAGTTAAATAAATCTCATAGGAGTTGTGAGTAAGAAGATATCCCACTTTCTATCCAGATGATTCCAGATTAGCATGTTCGAACATATGGCAATATCTTCATGATTCTTATCAAACCAGGATGAACCATGATCTAAGAAGCTTTATTTGGAACCATTAATCAGTGGAGAATAACCAGGAAGTTGAATAAATCTCATAGGAGTTGTGACTAAGAAGATATCCCACTTTCTATCCAGATGATTCCAGATTAGCCTGTTCGGACATATGGCAATATCTTCATGATTATTATAAAACCAGGATGAACCACGATCTAAGAAGCTTTATTTGGAACCATTAATCAGTGGAGAATAACCAGGAAGTTGAATAAATCTCATAGGAGTTGTGACTAAGAAGATATCCCACTTTCTATCCAGATGATTCCAGATTAGCCTGTTCGGACATATGGCAATATCTTCATGATTATTATCAAACCAGGATGAACCACGATCTAAGAAGCTTTATTTGGAACCATTAATCAGTGGAGAATAACCAGGAAGTTGAATAAATCTCATAGGAGTTGTGACTAAGAAGATATCCCACTTTCTATCCAGATGATTCCAGATTAGCCTGTTCGGACATATGGCAATATCTTCATGATTATTATCAAACCAGGATGAACCACGATCTAAGAAGCTTTATTTGGAACCATTAATCAGTGGAGAATAACCAGGAAGTTGAATAAATCTCATAGGAGTTGTGACTAAGAAGATATCCCACTTTCTATCCAGATGATTCCAGATTAGCCTGTTCGGACATATGGCAATATCTTCATGATTATTATCAAACCAGGATGAACCACGATCTAAGAAGCTTTCTTTGGAACCATTAATCAGTGGAGAATAACCAGGAAGTTGAATAAATCTCGTAGGAGTTGTGACTAAGAAGATATCCCACTTTCTATCCAGATGATTCCAGATTAGCCTGTTCGGACATATGGCAATATCTTCATGATTATTATCAAACCAGGATGAACCACGATCTAAGAAGCTTTATTTGGAACCATTAATCAGTGGAGAATAACCAGGAAGTTGAATAAATCTCATAGGAGTTGTGACTAAGAAGATATCCCACTTTATATCCAGATGATTCCAGATTAGCCTGTTCGGACATATGGCAATATCTTCATGATTATTATCAAACCAGGATGAACCACGATCTAAGAAGCTTTATTTGGAACCATTAATCAGTGAAGAATAACCAGGAAGTTGAATAAATCTCATAGGAGTTGTGACTAAGAAGATATCCCACTTTCTATCCAGATGATTCCAGATTAGCCTGTTCGGACATATGGCAATATCTTCATGATTATTATCAAACCAGGATGAACCACGATCTAAGAAGCTTTATTTGGAACCATTAATCAGTGGAGAATAACCAGGAAGTTGAATAAATCTCATAGGAGTTGTGACTAAGAAGATATCCCACTTTCTATCCATATGATTCCAGATTAGCCTGTTTGGACATATGCCATTATCTTCATGATTCTTATCAAACCAGGATGAACCACGATCTAAGAAGCTTTATTTGGAACCACTAATCAGTGGAGAATAACTAGTAAGTTGAATAAATCTCATAGGAGTTGTGAGTAAGAAGATATCCCACTTTCTATCCAGATGGTTCCAGTTTAACCTGTTCGGACATATGGCGATATCTTCTTGATTCTTATCAAACTAGGATGAACCAATATGTAAGAAGCTTGATTGGGAACCACTAATCAGTGGAGAATAACCAGGAAGTTGAATAAATCTCATAGGAGTTGTGAGTAAGAAGATATCCCACTTTCTATCCAGATGATTCCAGATTAGCCTGTTCGGACATATGCCAATATCTTCATGAGTCTTATCAAACCAGCATGAACCACGATCTATGAAGCTTTATTTGGAACCACTAATCAGTGGAGAATAACCAGGAAGTTGAATAAATCTCACAAGTGTTGTGAGCAAGAAGATATCCCACCTTCTATCCAGATGATTCCAGATTAGCCTGTTCGGACATATGCCATTATCTTCATGATTCTTATCAAACCAGGATGAACCACGATCTAAGAAGCTTTATTTGGAACCACTAATCAGTGGAGAATAACCAGAAAGTTGAAGAAATATCATAATTGTTGTGAGCAAGAAGATATCCCACCTTCTATCCAGATGATTCCAGATTAGCCTGTTTGGACATATGCCATTATCTTCATGATTCTTATCAAACCCGGATGAACCACGATCTAAGTAGCTTTATTTGGAACCACTAATCAGTGGAGAATAACCAGTAAGTTGAATAAATCTCAAAGGAGTTGTGAGTATGAAGATATCCCACTTTCTATCCAGATGATTTTAGATTAGCTTGTTCAGACATATCGCGATATCTTCATGATTCTTATCAAACCAGGATGAACCAATATGTAAGAAGCTTGATTGGGAACCACTAATCAGTGGAGAATAACCAGGAAGTTGAATAAATCTCATAGGATTTGTGAGTAAGAAGATATCTCACTTTCTATCCAGATGATTCCAGATTAGCCTGTTCGAACATATGCCATTATCTTCACGATTCTTATCAAACCAGGATGAACCACGATCTAAGAAGCTTTATTAGGAACCACTATTCAGTGGAGAATAACCAGGAAGTTAAATAAATCTCATAGGAGTTGTGAGTAAGAAGATATCCCACTTTCTATCCAGATGATTCCAGATTAGCTTGTTCGGACATATGGCAATATCTTCATGATTCTTATCAAACTAGGATGAACCACGATCTAAGAGGCTTTATTTGGAACCACTAATCAGTGGAGAATAACCAGGAAGTTTAATAAATCTCATAAGTGTTGTGAGCAAGAAGATATCCCACCATCTATCCAGATGATTCCAGATTAGCCTGTTCGGACATATGCGATTATCTTCATGATTCTTATCAAACCAGGATGAACCACGATCTAAGAAGCTATATTCGGAACCACTAATTCGTGGAGAATAACCAGGAAGTTGAAGAAATCTCATAGGAGTTGTGAGTAAGAAGATATCCCACTTTCTATCTAGATGATTCCAGATTAGCCTGTTCAGACATATGGCAATATCTTCATGATTCTTATCAAACCAGGATGAACCACGATCTAAGAATCTTTATTTGGAACCACTAATTAGTGGAGAATAACCAGGAAGTTGAATAAATCTCATAAGTGTTGTGAGCAAGAAGATATCCCACCTTCTATCCAGATTATTCCAGATTAGCCTGTTCGGACATATGCCATTATCTTCATGATTCTTATCAAACCAGGATGAACCACAATCTAAAAAGCTTTATTTGGAACTACTAATCAGTGAGAATAACCAGGAAGTTGAATAAATATCATAGGAGTTGTGAGTAAGAAGATATCCCACCTTCTATCCAGATGATTCCAGATTAGCCTGTTCGGACATATGCCATTATCTTCATGATTCTTATCAAACCAGGATGAACCACGATCTAAGAAGCTTTATTTGGAACCACTAATCAGTGGAGAATAACAAGGAAGTTGAATAAATCTCATAGGAGTTGTGAGTAAGAAGATACCCCACTTTCTATCCAGATGATTCCAGATTAGCATGTTCGGACATATGGCAATATCTTCATGATTATAATCAAACCAGGATGAACCACGATCTAAGAAGCTTTATTCGGAACCATTAATCAGTGGAGAATAACCAGGAAGGTGAATAAATCTCATAGGAGTTGTGAGTAAGAAGATATCCCACTTTCTATCAAGATGATTCCAAATTAGCATGTTCGGACATATGGCGATATCTTCATGATTCTTAACAAACCAGGATGAACCAATATGTAAGAAGTTAATTGGGAGCCACTAATCAGTGGAGAATAACCAGGAAGTTGAATAAATCTCATATGAGTTGTGAGTAAGAAGATATCCGACTTTTTATCCAGATGATTCCAGATTAGCCTGTTCGGACGTATGCCATTATCTTCATGATTCTTATCAAACCAGGATGAACCACGATCTAAGAATCTTTATTTGGAACCACTAATTAGTGGAGAATAACCAGGAAGTTGAATAAATCTCATAAGTGTTGTGAGCAAGAAGATATCCCACCTTCTATCCAGATGATTCCAGATTAGCCTGTTCGGACATATGCCATTATCTTCATGATTCTTATCAAACCAGGATGAACCACAATTTAAAAAGCTTTATTTGGAACTACTAATTGTTAGAAATATCAAGAACAGAGTGAAGAACTTTAGAGAGAAAAGAGAGAGTAATTGGCGAGAGTGATGAAAGGAGAACTGTTTCCCTTGAATTCAATTGTGTGAAGTGGTACAATAAAGGCAAGATGCCTACTTAAGAAAATAATAAACTAAGCTAAGCTAAGTACAAAGGAAATAATAAACAAAGAAGCTGCAAGGAGAGTGAGAGTGACATCTCATAAACGGCTCTCTCTCCTGATTTGGATCATGTGACCTTGCTTAATTTATTCATTCCTTTTGTCCATACTCTATCCAACGGTCTCCTCTTCTTGATTGGCGACCAAGCCTTGATTTAAACTTGTCTTGCCTTCTCAGCCAAGTTAGGTTACTCTTTGATGACTTGCATGAACAAACTTGTGAATCAAGGTAGGCTCGGATATGTTCTTCTTGAACTGATCTCCATCTCCTCTCTTCTTCTTGACTATTTATTTCCTTTGTCAATACTCCCCCTCAAGCTTAACCATACAGTATGGTTGAGCTTGGAAACCATGAACACATCCCTCATTAAAACCTTTGTGTGAAAAACCCAATGGGACAAAAACACACAAAGTAAAAAGAGTAGATGTTTCAGGGCTGAGGGGATCATGATCTAGCCAAGTCTATGAGTCCCAATCTTGGATGAATGAACTCACAGACCTTGGTACTTGCTCCTTTGGTGAAGATATCAGCTAGCTGGTCTTCACTTCTAGTGTAGCAAGGTAAGATGATATTCTGCTCCACTGCTTGTCTAACCTTGTGACAATCCACTTCAATGTGCTTTGTCCTCTTATGAAACACTGAGTTTGAAGCAATATGAATGGCTGCCTGGTTATCACAGTGCATTGTGATTGGTGTTGTTGTCTCAATGCCCAAGTCTCTTAGCAGGTTTCTGATCCAAATAAGCTCACTAGTAAGCTTCCTCATTGCTCTATATTCTGCCTCAGCACTTGAACATGATACCACCTTCTGCTTCTTGCTTTTCCAAGTGACCAGATTGCCTCCTATGAAGGTGCAGTAGCCAGTAGTAGACCTCCTGTCCACTCTATCACCAGCCCAATCTGCATCACAGTATCCTACAATCTCTGTACTTTTGTTGCAACCCATCCAAACACCTTGACCAGGAGCCTCCCTCAGATATCTCAAGATCCTCTCCACCATGTTCCAATGGTGAACCTTTGGTGCTTGCATATGCTGGCTCACTTGGTTCACAGCAAAGCAGATGTCTGGTCTTGTAATGGTGAGATAGATTAGCTTCCCAACCATCCTTCTATAGAGTTTGAAATCGCCAAATGGTGTATCTTCAAACTCCCCCTCACGCAAGACCTTGTATCCTTCTTCAAGTGGTGTCTTAGCTACTCTTGCTCCAAGCTTTCCTGCCTCATTTAAAAGATCAAGTGTGTACTTTCTTTGAGATAAGAAAAGCCCCTCTTTAGAGCGGCATATTTCTATCCCTAGAAAGTACTTTAGCTCACCCAAATCTTGAATATCAATGCTAGACTTAAGGAAAGCTTTAGTAGAGATGATACCTTCCTTGTTGCTTCCTGTGATGATGATATCATCCACATAGATCAGAATTACCACAATTCCTTGCTTGCTTGTGAGGGTGAATAGAGTATGATCAGCTTCTGATTTTACAAACCCTCTTCCATTGAGAGTTGTACTCAACTTGTGATACCAGGCTCTTGGTGACTGTTTTAATCCATAGATGGCCTTCTTTAATCTTAAAACATTTCCTGGCTTGACCATGTCTTCCATACCAGGAGGTGGCCTCATGTAAACCTCATCCTCTAGCTCTCCTTGTAGAAAGGCATTCTTGACATCCATTTGCCATAAGTCCCATTCCAAGTTTACAGCCAAGGAGAGGACAATCCTGATGGTGTGGAGCTTAGCTACTGGTGCAAAAGTATCCATGTAGTCTTCTCCATATACTTGGGTGTATCCTCTTGCAACTAGCCTTGTCTTTTTTCTTTCTGGTTTCCCATTGGCTAAGTACTTGATGGTGAAGAGTAGGCGGCTTGTGACTACTTTCTTCCCTTTAGGCAGCTCAGTCTCATACCAAGTATCATTTTTGATCATGGCTCCAACTTCATCTCCAACAGACTCTCTCCACTCATCATCCTCCATAGCTTCTTCATAAGTCTTTGGAATATATTCTTGATCCAGATTGGTGATGAAAGCTACATGCTCTTGAGGGAAGCTTGCAAAGGAGCAGGTTGCTTGGATAGGATGAGCTACTGCATTGCTGTTGAAGTATACTCTGGTGTTGGTCCAATTTGATGGATCTCTCTTCACTCTGGTACTTCTTCTCAATGGTTGAATCTGCTCTTCTACCACTGCTTCTTCCTGACCTTGATCACCATCAGATTCTGCTTCATCTTGATCATGTGTTGATGCTGAATCATTTTCTGGTGTTGATTCATGCTCACTGCCTCCCTCATGATCAAGATGGACTGGCTCCACAACTGATACTGGTTCTTCATCATGCTCAGCAGCTGGTGTAGATGTTGATGGTGCTGGTACTGGCGCCACACTACTTTGAGGTTGGCTGATTCCCAAACTCTCCATAATGGTTCTCAGGTTGTTTGCTCTATCAGATGGTCCTTGTGAGAGATCCCTAAGGTTTTCCCAGCTCTTCTCATCATAGTACCCCTTTGATTCCACAAACTTGACATCCCTTGAGACCATAACTCTTCTTGAATCTGGGATGTAGCACTTGTACCCTTTCTGTGTGTGAGTATAGCCTATGAACATTCCCTTGACACTCTTGGCTTCCAGCTTATTTCTCTGTTCTCCTGGTGTCAAGACATAGCACACACAACAAAACACACGCAAGTGATCTAATGGAGGTGTGATTTTGTTTAATACCTGAAAGGGAGAGACATCTTTGAGAACTTTGGTGGGAATCATGTTGATCAGATAGCAAGCTGTGATCACAGCATCTCCCCAAAACCTCTTTGGAACATTGGTATGAAACATCATGCTCCTTGCAACCTCCATAAGATGTCTATTCTTTCTCTCAGCAACTCTATTTTGTTGTGGTGTGTATGGGCAGCTTGTTTGATGAATGATGCCATGCTTTGCTAGGTGTTGTTTAAAGGCATTGCTAGTATACTCCCCACCATTATCAGACCTAAATATTTTGATCTTGGAATTGAAATGGTTAGTTACATAGTTTTGGAAGTTAATAAAAGCTTCTAAAACTCTATCTTTGCTTTTAATCAGTGTGAGCCAAGTGTATTTTGATTTCTCATCTATGAATGTCACAAAATATTTATGGTTTTCTCTAGATGCACAAGGGGCAGTCCACACATCAGAATGCACTAGATCAAAACAATTTTCATAAACAGTCATAGATTGAGGAAAAACAGATTTGCAATGTTTGCCAAGAATACAAGCCTCACAAGATTCATTCTGAAAAGATAAATTAGGTAACAATAAGCTTAAAGCTCTAGAATGGGGATGGTCTAATCTAGCATGCCATAACACATTACTAGCTAAAACAGAATTCAAAGCAGTAGATAAATCTGATAAATTGGTATCTTCAAGCAAGTAAAGCTCTCCCTTGCTCACACCTTTTCCCAGCATCTTACTGGTCTTAATATCCTGAAAACAAACATCATTAGGACTGAAAATAACATTGCAATCCAGGTCATTAGTAACTCTTTTAACAGATAACAAATTTGATGTGAAGGCAGGCATATAAAAAGCTTGAGAATCTTTGTTAAACAAGTTCAGATTTTCTACTCCCTCAATTGGAATTCTATCACCATTTGCAATCACAACACTACCTAGAGCAGGTTTAATATCACTAATCAGTCTATCATCCCTAATCATATGATGAGAAGCTCATGAATCAATGATTAAAGGCCTAGCAGTGTGAGAAGCATTGTGTATAGAATTTAAAGCATTAACACTTTGGTTACCAGAATTTGCATTGAGGGCTTTGATCAAGGCCTCAATGTCTGACTTCCTGATGAATGCATCATCATGAGATGGCTGAGACATGGCGTGAGAGGTGGAGCCACCAGTAAGTGCTGTAGAGACCAAGGCTCTCCCATCATCTCCTATGTGCATGGAGTTTGATGCTGGAAGCTCTTGGGTTCTTGCTTCATGTGCTCTGGCCTGGTTGTACTTGTTTGCTGAAGCTGGCCTGAGGTGAGGATGGAGGATCCAGCAGTTGGTCTTGGAGTGTCCTTTATACTTGCAATGCTCACAAGTCACTGACTTGTCTCCTCCTCCTCTTGGCTTAAAGTGAGCTTTGTTGGCTGAAGCACTTTCCACCTTCTCAGACTTGTGTGCCATAGACAAGTCTCCTTTCCCACCACCAAATAGTCCATCTGAGCCTATCTCCTTTTGTAGTTGAGCACACACTTCATCATAGCTTGGAAGCTCCTTGTCTCTTAGTATGTGCCTAACCACATCAGTGAAGCTTGGACTGAGTGTGAGAAGTAGTCCAAAGACTTTGTCTTGCTCAGGCCTAACTTCAAGTGCCTCAGGGTCATTGGTACTTGGCCTTAGCATCTCTAGCTTAGACCATAGCTGGCTGTACTTCCCAAGGTGTTTGGTGAAGTCTCCTTCTTCTTGCTGCAAATTGTTGATGGCTCTCTTCACTTCATAGATTCTGGTGAGGTTTGAAGTGTTGCCATAAACCTTTTGCAAAGTATCCCACAACTGTTTTGGAGTTGTACAGTGACAGTAAGTGTCCATAAGTGGACCATCAAGAGAGCTATGCAAGATAGACAGCACCATGAGATCTTCCTGAGCCCATTTGCCTTCATCTACCACTACAATCTCCTTGCCATCTTCTCCTTGGGTGATTTGCTTTGGAGCTGAGCTTGAAGTCACATGCTGCCAAAGTCCTCTTCCTCCAAGGGCTGTCATGGTCATCCTAGACCATGTAATGTAGTTTCCTGGTCCCTTGAGTGTGACTGGAATCTTCACATGGTGGTAGCTCTCCATCTTCTATGATAGGCGCCAAACTATATTTGAATTTTCAAGTCTGGTTTTGAGAAAAATCAACTCTGTAACTGAGGGAACTCAAGTTTGAAACAAGATAAACTCTCAAAGAAATAGAAATAGGGACAGAGAAGAGTGAGCAAAACCAACAGAATTCAAGAACACTCAAGAACACTCAAGAACACAGATTTATTATCCACTGGATAAAAGCAATCTGAAGAGAGAAATGAGAAAATAAATTGCTGAATCAAAAGACAGAGTTAAAATAGAGTGATTTGCGGAAGTGAAATAGGTTCTCAAGAGCTTATAGCTCTGATACCATGTTAGAAATATCAAGAACAGAGTGAAGAACTCTAGAGAGAAAAGAGAGAGTAATTGGAGAGAGAGAGAGAGAGAGAGAGTGATGAAAGGAGAACTGTTTCCCTTGAATTCAATTGTGTGAAGTGTTACAATATTTAAAGGCAAGATGCCTACTTAAGAAAATAATAAACTAAGCTAAGCTAAGTACAAAGGAAATAATAAACAAAGAAGCTGCAAGGAGAGTGAGAGTGACATCTCATAAACGGCTCTCTCTCCTGATTTGGATCATGTGACCTTGCTTAATTTATTCATTCCTTTTGTCCATACTCTCTCCAACGGTCTCCTCTTCCTGATTGGCGACCAAGCCTTGATTTAAACTTGTCTTGCCTTCTCAGCCAAGTTAGGTTACTCTTTGATGACTTGCATGAACAAACTTGTGAATCAAGGTAGGCTCGGATATGTTCTTCTTGAACTGATCTCCATCTCCTCTCTTCTTCTTGACTATTTATTTCCTTTGTCAATACTAATCAGTGAGAATAACCAGGAAGTTGAATAAATATCATAGGAGTTGTGAGTAAGAAGATATCCCACCTTCTATCCAGATGATTCCAGATTAGCGTGTTCGGACATATGCCATTATCTTCATGATTCTTATCAAACCAGGATGAACCACGATCTAAGAAGCTTTATTTGGAACCAATAATCAGTGGAGAATAACCAGTAAGTTGAATAAATCTCAAAGGAGTTGTGAGTATGAAGATATCCCACTTTCTATCCAGATGATTCCAGATTAGCCTGTTCGGACATATCGCGATATCTTCATGATTCTTATCAAACCAGGATGAACCAATATGTAAGAATCTTGATTGGGAACCACTAATCAGTGGAGAATAACCAGGAAGTTGAATAAATCTCATAGGAGTTGTGAGTAAGAAGATATCTCACTTTCTATCCAGATGATTCCAGATTAGCATGTTCGAACATATGCCATTATCTTCATGATTCTTATCAAACTAGGATGAACCACGATCTAAAAAGCTTTATTTGGAACCACTATTCTGTGGAGAATAACCAGGAATTTAAATAAATCTCATAGGAGTTGTGAGTAAGAAGATATCCCACTTTCTATCCAGATGATTCCAGATTAGTTTGTTCGGACATATGGCAATATCTTCATGATTCTTATCAAACCAGGATGAACCACGATCTAAGAGGCTTTATTTGGAACCACTAATAAGTGGAGAATAACCAGGAAGTTGAATAAATCTCATAAGTGTTGTGAGCAAGAAGATATCCCACCATCTATCCAGATGATTCCAGATTAGCCTGTTCGGACATATGCGATTATCTTCATGATTCTTATCAAACCAGGATGAACCACGATCTAAGAAGCTATATTTGGAACCACTAGTTTGTGGAGAATAACCAGGAAGTTGAAGAAATCTCATAGGAGTTGTGAGTAAGAAGATATCCCACTTTCTATCCAGATGATTCCAGATTAGCCTGTTCGGACATATGGCAATATCTTCATGATTCTTATCAAACCAGGATGAACCACGATCTAAGAATCTTTATTTGGAACCAATAATTAGTGGAGAATAACCAGGAAGTTGAATAAATCTCATAAGTGTTGTGAGCAAGAAGATATCCCACATTCTATCCAGATGATTCCATATTAGCTTGTTCGGACTTATGCCATTATCTTCATGATTCTTATCAAACCAGGATGAACCACAATCTAAAAAGCTTTATTTGGAACTACTAATCAGTCAGAATAACCAGGAAGTTGAATAAATATCATAGGAGTTGTGAGTAAGAAGATATCCCACCTTCTATCCAGATGATTCTAGATTAGCCTGTTCGGACATATGCCATTATCTTCATGATTATTATCAAACCAGGATGAACCACGATCTAAGAAGCTTTATTTGGAACCACTAATCAGTGGAGAATAACAAGGAAGTTGAATAAATCTCAGATGAGTTGTGAGTAAGAAGATATCCGACTTTCTATCCAGATGATTCCAGATTAGCCTGTTCGGACGTATGCCATTATCTTCATGATTCTTATCAAACCAGGATGAACCACGATCTAGGAATATTTATTTGGAACCACTAATTAGTGGAGAATAACCAGGAAGTTGAATAAATCTCATAAGTGTTGTGAGCAAGAAGATATCCCACCTTCTATCCAGATGATTCCAGATTAGCCTGTTCGGACATATGCCATTATCTTCATGATTCTTATCAAACCAGGATGAACCACAATCTAAAAAGCTTATTTTGGAACTACTAATCAGTGAGAATAACCAGGAAGTTGAATAAATATGATAGGAGTTGTGAGTAAGAAGATATCCCACCTTCTATCCAGATGATTCCAGATTAGCCTGTTCGGACATATGCCATTATCTTCATGATTCTTATCAAACCAGGATGAACCACGATCTAAGAAGCTTTATTTGGAACCACTAATCAGTGGAGAATAACAAGGAAGTTGAATAAATCTCATAGGAGTTGTGAGTAAGAAGATACCCCACTTTCTATCCAGATGATTCCAGATTAGCCTGTTCGGACATATGGCAATATCTTCATGATTATTATCAAACCAGGATGAACCACGATCTAAGAAGCTTTATTCGGAACCACTAATCAGTGGAGAATAACCAGGAAGTTGAATAAATCTCATAGGAGTTGTGAGTAAGAAGATATCCCACTTTCTATTAAGATGATTCCAGATTAGCCTGTTCGGACATATGGCGATATCTTCATGATTCTTAACAAACCAGGATGAACCAATATGTAAGAAGCTTGATTGGGAACCACTAATCAGTGGAGAATAACCAGGAAGTTGAATAAATCTCATATGAGTTGTGAGTAAGAAGATATCAGACTTTCTATCCAGATGATTCCAGATTGGCCTGTTCGGACGTATGCCATTATCTTCATGATTCTTATCAAACCAGGATGAACCACGATCTAAGAATCTTTATTTGGAACCACTAATTAGTGGAGAATAACCAGGAAGTTGAATAAATCTCATAAGTGTTGTGAGCAAGAAGATATCCCACCTTCTATCCAGATGATTCCAGATTAGCCTTGTTCGGACATATGCCATTATCTTCATGATTCTTATCAAACCAGGATGAACCACAATCTAAAAAGCTTATTTTGGAACTACTAATCAGTGAGAATAACCAGGAAGTTGAATAAATATCATAGAAGTTGTGAGTAAGAAGATATCCCTCCTTCTATCCAGATGATTCCAGATTAGCCTGTTCGGACATATGCCATTATCTTCATGATTCTTATCAAACCAGGATGAACCACGATCTAAGAAGCTTTATTTGGAATCACTAATCAGTGGAGAATAACAAGGAAGTTTAATAAATCTCATAGGAGTTGTGAGTAAGAAGATACCCCACTTTCTATCCAGATGATTCCAGATTAGCCTATTCGGACATATGGCAATATCTTCATGATTATTATCAAACCAGGATGAACCACGATCTAAGAAGCTTTATTCTGAACCACTAATCAGTGGAGAATAACCAGGAAGTTGAATAAATCTCATAGGAGTTGTGAGTAAGAAGATATCCCACTTTCTATCAAGATGATTCCAGATTAGCCTGTTCGGACATATGGCGATATCTTCATGATTCTTAACAAACCAGGATGAACCAATATGTAAGAATCTTGATTGGGAACCACTAATCAGTGGAGGATAACCAGGAAGTTGAATAAATCTCATATGAGTTGTGAGTAAGAAGATATCCGACTTTCTATCCAGATGATTCCAGATTAGCCTGTTCGGACATATGGCAATATATCTTCATGATTCTTATCAAACCAGGATGAAACAATATGTAAGAAGCTTGATTGGGAACCACTAATCAGTGGAGAATAACCAGGAAGTTGAATAAATCTCATAGGAGTTGTGAGTAAGAAGATATCCAACTTTCTATCCACATGATTCCAGATTAGCCTGTTCGAACAGATGCCATTATCTTCATGATTCTTATCAAACCAGGATGAACCACGATCTAAGAAGCTTTATTTGGAACCACTAATCAGTGGAGAATAACAAGGAAGTTGAATAAATCTCATAGGAGTTGTGATAGAACCAAAATCAAGCAACATCCTTTTTGGTTCATGAACACGGTCCAAGATGGGGATCATGTCGACCAGTTTGATCCAACCGGGATTTTTCCATCAGATCGTGACACTACTTTGGAGCTAGATGAGCTGAGTGAGATAAGTGACACTACTATGGAGCTGGATGAGCTAAGTGACACTAACTTGGAGCTGAATGAGTTAAGTGACACTGAAGAAGGAGCTGGTTTAGTTGCTGGGCGAAATGAGCATTTTTCGGCCCACCGAAAAATTCATAACAAATTCAATTTGGGTCCGTTTTACACCAAATTCGACCAGGCCTTTCCTGATGGTCTCCTGCCCATTTGCATCAAGAAATATCAAGAAAATGAGTCAAATTCGTGGCCTGCATTGATTTCTTCAAACACTAGTCAAAATTCAACTTCTCGGTTCTACAAAAGTCTTTAGTCTTAGTCTTTGTTTGTGTTTTCTAAGCTTCTAGTTTTCCACAATTATTTAAGTCTTTCTTTTACTCATTCTACTATAAATATGTAATCTATTCATGAATAAAATCAGATCATTTTGGAGTTTATTTTTGTTTCTTCTCTAAGTGTGAGATAGAGTTCTTTAGCTAGTTCATCGGTTTGAACCGGCTTGTTGATTTGGTGGTCAGCCAATCATCTTTGTGTGTTATTTGGTGGTTAGCCAATGCACTACATCCGTTCTTTGGTGGTTAGCCTTAGACCGAGGGTATATCAAGAGTCATTCCGCACCTCTTGACGATCCATTCATTCCATCCCAGTTCCAGAAGTGCCTTCGCCTTCTCGGTTCATATGCAACATCCGGCCAAAGCCATCCTCCCTATTTTGGGCGTATCATTTGGTATCAGAGCCACTTTGGCTGGTTTGTTTTCTATATTCTTTTCACCTTCTCATATCTTCATTATTTCTTATTTCTTTTTGGATCCGGGCTGTTCCTTTACTCCCTTGTGATCGCCACTAAAAAAAAAAAGAGAAAAAAAGAAAAAAAAAAGAGAAAAAAAAGAGAAAAAGAGAAAAAAAAAGAGAAAAGTAAAAGATTGGTTTGAATAACTTGGAGTGGTGGAAGAGTAATCCTGCTGGCTGAAGAGAAACCCAGCCTTAGGACAGTTAAGGCGGATCCACACAAAAAAAAGTCTCTTCATCTTCATTTCTTTTCTTTTTCCACAAAGTTTGTTTTGGGTTTTTGATTGCTGAATTTTGACTGCCTATCATCCTTTGAACCAGTAGAAAGAACTCCGAGTGATCACCTAAAAATCGAGAGCTAAACACTTTGAGAGTGTGAGGATTTTATTTGCTAACTTGGTTGTTAAGTGTTTTCAGGATGTTTGGACTTCTCAAGAAATCAAAACCACAACAAGACGTCTACTTTCCGTTTAAAACTGTTTTTGAAAAGGAGCAATTGATTTTTGATAAGAAACAGTTTGCTTCTAATGGGTTTGATGTTGTGCAGAAACAAAGGAAGAGACGAAACAGGTCCAATGATGATGAGAAGTGGGTCAGAAATGGTGATCGTCCCTTCACCAAAGCCAAGAGAAGCAGTAGTGATATGCTTGATCAGAAAGAGCTTCAGACTTATGCCAGCTTGGAGAAGATGTTGCATAAGGCAATTCATGCTATCCGGCAACTCAAAAAGAAGGGAAACACCAACACTTCTCCTGCACCAAAACAGCAAAGTAATTTTTCTTCTCTTTCAAATTATGATTTAAAAACTAATGTTTTGTCTTCTGATACAAGCAAAGCTGTGAAACCCACAAGCAAAGCTCATTCTACTAGGTGCTTCAAATGCCATATGATCGGTCATTATGCCAACAAGTGCAAAAAACAGAAACCGTTGGTAACTTTGGAGGAAGTTGAAACCAAGCCAGAAAAGGAAGGACTTTCAGATCCATTGCCAATCTTCGATGACTACCCACATGAACCGAAGGAAGGGTCAGATGAAGAGCAAAACTGTGGTCATCAAACAAATCAAGAAGGATCTTCTTGAGAGAATGTAAAGATTAAGCAGAGTTTGTGAGAATCATTGTGAGAAATCAAGAGAAAGAGAGAGATGTGGTTCGCGAGAGAGAAACAAAGAAAGAGGAAACTGTTTCCTTGATCCATTTAGTTAACTTACAACATAACTATATAGACATTTCGAGATACAAGAAGAATAATAAACAAAGAGGCTCAGACTGGTCTTGGACAGTGACAGCACAGGAACGGCTCCAAAGATAATAGAACATGTGATCTTTATAATAAACAACTCCTGCCGACATCTGTTCTTTGTCCTGACCCTCCAACGGTATTCTTCTTCTCCTAAACCTTCTTAGGCAAGTATCATTGACATTCCTTACTTCCTTGTGGCGGTTAGGACTATTTGAATCCGAGAGAGGCAATGCTTGTACACACATGCTTGTAGAACAAGGCATCGCCATCCAAACACATCTTTGGTATATCTGATCTTGTTTATCTCCTTATGCCTTCATGTCAACACTCCCCCTCAGGCTTAACCATATGGAACAAGTCAAGCTTAGAAGCCATGAAGCAATCCCTCATTAAAACCTTAGCTTGGTAAAACCCAATGGGACAAAAACCAAGCCAAGGAAAAAGAGTAGATCACTTCATGGAGGAGAGATCAGTGACATGAGAGATCTATGAGTCCTAACCGTGGATGGATGAACTCACAGACCTTGGTGCTTGCTGCCTTTGCGAAGATATCAGCTAGCTGCTCCTCACTTCTTGTGTAGCAAGGCAATATCACTTTCTGCTCTACTGCTTGTCTAACCTTGTGGCAGTCTACTTCAATGTGTTTGGTTCTTTCATGGAAGACTGAGTTGCTGGCAATGTGTATAGCCGCCTGGTTATCACAATGCATAGTGATTGGCGAGGTAGTCTCAACTCCCAAGTCCTTAAGCAGTCCCTTGATCCAAATCAGCTCACTTGTGAGCTTTCTCATGGCTCTATACTCTGCCTCAGCACTTGAACATGAAACCACCTTCTGCTTCTTGCTCTTCCAAGTCACTAAGTTGCCTCCAATAAATGTGCAATAACCAGTAGTTGATCTCCTATCAATCCTATCACCAGCCCAATCAGCATCACAATACCCAACTATCTCAGTACTCTTGTTGCACCCCATCCATATTCCTTGTCCTGGCGCTTCTCTTAGATACCTCAGTATCCTCTCCACCATGTTCCAATGATGCATCTTGGGAGCTTGCATATGCTGGCTCACCTGGTTGACTGCAAAGCACACATCAGGTCTTGTGATAGTGAGATATATCAGCTTCCCCACCATTCTTCTATAGTGCTTTACATCTCCATATGCCTTGTCTTCAATCTCCCCCTCACGCATCACCTTGTATCCATCTTCTAGTGGTGTTTTAGCAGCTCTACCGCCAAGTTCACCAACTTCTTTTAACAAATCCAGAGTGTATTTTCTTTGAGACAGGAACAACCCTTCCTTGGATCTGCAAATCTCAATCCCTAGGAAATACTTGAGCTCTCCCAAGTCCTTGATGTCAAATGTTGCTTTAAGAAAAGCTTTGGTTGAGTTGATCCCTTCTTTGTTACTGCCTGTGATGATTATATCATCTACATAGATAAGTATAACAATGATCCCTTGCTTGCTGGTCAGAGTGAACAAGGTGTGGTCGGCTTCAGATTTTCTAAAGACCCTCCCATTCAGTGTTGAGCTCAGCTTGTGATACCAGGCTCTTGGGGATTGCTTTAGACCATATATTGCTTTCCTCAGTCTCAAAACATTGCCAGGCTTGACCATGCTTTCCATTCCAGGTGGTGGGCGCATGTATACTTCATCTTCTAGCTCTCCTTGTAAGAATGCATTCTTGACATCCATTTGCCAAAGATCCCATTCCAAATTCACAGCAAGAGAGAGCACAACCCTTATGGTGTGTAACTTTGCTACTGGAGCAAACGTTTCTAGATAATCCTCACCGTACACTTGGGTGTAGCCTCTTGCTACTAGCCTGGTCTTCTTCCTTTCAGGTTTCCCATTAGCTAGATACTTGATTGTGAACAGAAGCATGCTGGTCACTGCCTTCTTGCCTTTGGGAAGCTCACTTTCAAAATAGGTTCCATTCTTTTCCATAGCCCCCATCTCATCTTCTACTGAGTCTCTCCATTCCTTGATTGCCATAGCCTCCTCATATGACCTTGGTATGTAAGCCTCATCAAGATTGGTAATGAACACTTGATGATCCATAGGGTATTGAGCTAGAGAGCATGTTGCTTGAGCTGGATGAGCAACTGCTTGGCTGTTGAAATATACCCTTGTCTTGCTCCAGTTTGATGGTGGATTTTTGACCCTTGTGCTTCTCCTAAGCGGCTGGACTTCTTCCACACTTTCAACTTCATCAGGTACAGCCTCTTGCTCTTGTACTGATGGCACACCTTGATTGTTTTCATCCTGATCATGAACCTCTTGCGCTTGATCAGTGTGTGTTCCCTCTTGAACCGCTCTTGCTTCATCTGATCCCTCTTGACCAGTGTGAGAACCCTCTTGATTCCCCCCTTCAGGATTAGGATGAATAACTTGTTCACCCTCAAGAATCACTGGTGCTGATCCCTGACTCACGTTCCTTGAGGTGTGGCTCATGTTGATGCCAAGACTCTCCATAATATGCTTCAGGTTCATTGCTCTATCCGAGGCTTCTTGAGATAAGTCTTTGAGATTCTCCCAATCTTTCTCCTCAAAGTACCCTCTTGATTCAACAAACTTCACATCCCGGGACACCATGACTCTCCTAGTCTCTGGTACATAGCACTTGTATCCTTTTTGGGTATTGGAGTAGCCAATGAAAACTGCCTTGATACTTCTTGCCTCTAGCATGTTTCTGTGCTCACCTGGCCTTAATACAAAACACAAACACCCAAAGACACGTAAGTAATCAATGGATGGTTTTCTTTTGTTCAATACCTCATATGGTGTGGAGTCTTCAAGCACTCTTGTAGGGGTCCGATTGATGAGATAGCATGCAGTCATCACTGCATCACTCCAGAATCGTTTAGGCATGTTGGTATAGAACATCATGGATCTAGCCACCTCCATTAGGTGCCTGTTCTTCCTCTCAGCAACTCCATTTTGCTGTGGGGTGTGTGGGCAGCTAGTTTGGTGAATGATCCCATGTTTGGCTAGATGACTTTTGAATGCTTTGCTTGTATATTCTCCTCCATTATCTGACCTGAATACTTTGATCTTAACATTGAAATGATTAGTTATGTAGTTCTGGAAATTAATAAAAGCATCAAGCACCCTATCTTTAGTTTGAATCATAGTCAGCCAAGTATACTTGGATTTTTGATCAATAAAAGTGACAAAGTACTTATGATTCTCTCTAGATATGCATGGTGCAGTCCAGACATCAGAATGTATGAGATTGTTGGGGTCAAAAACGGTTATCTCGAAATCAACGGCTAAAATTATTTATCATGCGCGGACTTTCCATAAAACAAGCGTCGAAAGCAAAACAAGTCGTACAGCTTAAAAAACCTATGTTAAAGTCGATCGTTCTTGTTTTACACGATAAACTTTACGAGAAAACCAACTCAGATTTAGTCGTAAAACTTCGATGATACAATCAAGAAGAACCGAGAGACATTAGGTCCGTAGCTGAGATGACACGACCATACGAAAGTATACGGAAGAAACGGGAAGTGATCTAAGTTTGGATAGGCCGAACGACAAGGAATCCGCCTTGAAACTTCAAAGAGCCCGTTCTCTCAAACCGTGAGGACCCAGAGAACGATCAAGATATCAAATCGAAGCCCTCGTCGAGACGCACGTGCTGGTCCTGGCCGCCGGCGGCTAGCCCCCGTGCTGGTCCTGGCCGCCGGGAAACTTCAAAGAGCCCGTTCTCTCAAACCGTGAGGACCCAGAAAACGATCAACATATCAAATCGAAGCCCTCGTCGAGACGCACGTGCTGGTCCTGGCCGCCGGCGTCTAGCCCCCGTGCTGGTCCTGGCCGCCGGGCGGCTAGCCCCCGTGCTGGTCCTGGCCGCCTGGAAACTTCAAAGAGCCCGTTCTCTCAAACCGTCAGGACCCAGAAAACGATCAACATATCAAATCGAAGCCCTCGTCGAGACGCACGTGCTGGTCTGTAGCCGTCGGGCGGCTAGCCCCGCGCTGGCCAAGGCCGCCGGCGGCTAGCGCCCGTGCTGGCCATGGCCGCCGGGCGGCTAGCCCCGTGCTGGCCGTGGCCGCCGGCGGCTAGCGCCCGTGCTGGCCGTGGCCGCCGGGCGGCTAGCCCTGTGCTGGCCGTGGCCGGCGGCGGCTAGCGCCCGTGCTGGCCGTGTCCGCCGGGCGGCTATCCCCGTGCTGGCCGTGGCCGCCAGCGGCTAGCGCCCGTGCTGGCCATGGCCGCCGGGCGGCTAGCCCCGTGCTGGCTCGGGTCGTCGGATGACAAGCTTCCGTGCATAAGTTCTAGGCCCCGGCCGTCAGAAGTCTGTACTTTGCGTCTTTCCCAAGTTTTCGGGGAACGAATCGTTGAGATTCCGCGTACAAAACTCCCGCTCTTACTCCAAACTAAGATTGTCGGAAACACTTCGGAAACTCGTAAGATATCAACGGGAAGGAAGATCTTAAATTCTTCGTGCGAAACAGTGATGGTTATCTTAAGACACCACTCATCTCAACTCTACGAAGGATTGAAGATCTTCCGAAGAAATCAAAGAAAACAACGGAAGTCCTTGAAACGGCCCGAAAGGGACCAAACGCGATCGGACAGTCCGCTTACGATTGTCTAAGATAGATACGACGATTTACGTTTATCTTCACATAACAAGATAAATGCTAAATTTCCAGAAGGATAAATGTCAAGTTTCCCGAAGATAAATGTCAAGTTTCCCGATAAACATGAAGGCCGACGAAAATGGAAAAAGCCGGCTTCGCGGCACAAAAGGAGAATAGACCGTCATAAGAAGGAGTATATAAAGGAGCTCTGGGAGAGGAGGAAAGGCAGAGCGAAAATCATTAAGAGAGAGAGAAATCCGAGATTGGAGACCTAGAGAGCTCCTGTTAGGTTAAGAACTTAGAATTTAGGCGGTAGACTAGCAAGGTAGGACCTAGAACGTCCGGCCGCCTCTCGTTCTATTTTCATCTTGTCCGCAGGCTCCTGTCTCTCTCGGAAGGATCTAACAATCCTTTTACTTAGAGTTCCGCACATAGAAACCCTAGGCATTATTCTCGACATGCCCGTTTCTATGACTAACGCTCGTACTAGACGAACTCCGCCATGCAGTTCGATCTCTTGTTCAAACCCTTCCAACTGAACTACGTCCGACTTGATCCTCGAAAGGGGTACGTAGGCAGCCTTCCTTAAGGTCCAGTCCCAAATCTCAATAAAACCTTTCCGCATTTATTTGATCACTTGTCGTTGGTTGTCGCAGAGAATCCGGACCTTCAGGGAAAGTTAGGTTTACTTAGCTTTCCTCCGTTTTACTTAATCAAAATCGACAGTGCGAATTTCGGTTCCCACAGTTTGGTGCTAGAAGGAGGGGGGGACGGATTACTCTTACTCTTACGGCCGCAAAACGCTTGATCAAAGAAATGTCTGGAAATATGAAAGACAACTTCACAGCTCACATCGACGCTGGTAAAACAACTTCAGCAGTGACTGCTCCTACGACCAACGCTTATGCAAACAGTTATCTAAGATTATCATCTTACGGATAAACGTCCCAAGAACGGACCATCCCAACCAAGTTCGGGTCCTATCAACCATGCACCCCCGTCCAAGTTCCTGCAACACGGTCCTCGGGTCCATGGACACAACCCCCCTCGTTTGGGATTATCGAAGAAAGACCTTGGGAAAATATTAAGTTCGAGATTAATCATCTCGAAATCAACGGCTAGAAACATTTTCTACACGAGGAAAAACCTACGGAAAACTAAAAAGAACGCAAAAACACGCACAAGCCGAAGGAACCGAGCAGCCGACTCCGGTCGCGGCCGTGGCAGCCGGGCGGCTAGCCCCCGCGCTGGCCGTGGCCGCCGGCGGCTAGCGCCCGTGCTGGCCGTGGCCGCCGGGCGGCTAGCCCCGTGCTGGCCGTGGCCGCCGGCGGCTAGCCCCGTGCTGGCCGTAGCCGCCGGTGACTAGCGCCCGTGCCGACCGTGGTCGCCGGGCGGCTAGCCCCGTGCTGGCTCGGGTCGTCGGGCGGCTAGTCTTCGTGCGTAAGTTCTAGGCCTCCGGGTCGCCAGAAATCCGTGTTTTGCAACTTTCCGAGATCCCGCAAACAAAACTCCTTTTCCTGCTCCAAGATTTCGGAGAACCCATAAGACGTCAACGGACGGAAAGACTCCGTATAAAACGGCTATGGTTAGCTTGAACACCAGTTGCCTTAACTATACGAGGAATTGAAATCCTTTCGGAAAAACCAGCGTCACATCAACGGCTTTTTCTAAAGAAAAATCGTAAAAACGTCTAAGTCCCAAGACAGCCCAAAAGGGGCCCGAATCACGGCTAAACGACCCACATACGATTTTAGGTAGGATCGAGCCCAAGGCTGATATGACGGTCTGATTACCGAGTAGAGTTTTGACTGGAAATGTTTTTTAGAATTTCCCGGAAAAATAAAGACTTGTTCTCCTGGAAATCGCGGAGAAACCCCAGATTACTCATGGAACAGAAAGCACGACTGATCGGGTTACCAATCAGCGTTTCTAATGCTAAAATTCGATAACATTTTATGGAACACCTTTCGTAAAATAAATTCTCGAAAATATTTCACGAGACAGCTTTTGCATGATTAAACTCGACAACATTTTACAAAACTGTTTCCGTAAAATTAACTCGACAACATTTTGTGAAATAACTCTCGTAAAATAAAAGGTCAACAACGTTCTAAGAAACAATTCCTTGCTGGGATCATGATGAAATCAATGTCCAAAAGTCTCGGAAAAATAATTAAAGAAACCTCGAGAGACTAAGTGTCGATCGAGAAACCTTTAAAAATGAGAAAAACAGGCAGGTCCCGCGAGGAAGCACAGTCCCGGACGGCTAGCACGCCCGCGCTGTCCCTAGGCTCCGGGCGGCTAGCACGCCCGTGCTGCCTCTAGGCGCCGGACGGCTAACGCGCCCGTGCTGCGCTGGTCGCCGGGCAACAAAACATTCGTCAAGCACGGCCAATCCTCGTAAAGATTGACCCAAATATTATCCAAACTAATTTTACGAAACAATTTCTGTAAAATTAACTCGACAGCATTTTGTTGAATAACTCTCGTTAAATAAAAGCTCGGCAATATTTTACGAAACATCATTCGTGAAGTATAACAAGATCGTAAGCTTCTTGACCTGACCAGTTTGCTCATAGCTTGACGAAACAAGAGGCCCCACTCAAGTGACATCTTGCCATTCGTTTTCACTTGACTACCCACCTTAGCCTGCTTCGAGTTTCGCCTGCTTCGAGTTTCCTCCCTTTGCTTCAACGATTCTGCAACGATTCTGCACTATTCCTTCAGGTTTCATCAAAAATCGATTCTCGATTCAGTGTCAGACTTTTCGAAGACCTTTGACAATGAAACGGTAGAAGACAAAGAGGAACGGACATGAGGCAATCTCGAGTAATCAATGAGACTAAGGTACGTCCGACTTAGAAAATTTTATCAAGGTTTTAATTTTTTCGTAGGAAAGGAATGGGAACGTCTTGTACACTGCCGTAAAATTTAGGGAACTTAGAACCTAGGTGGATAGTCTAGCAAGATAAGTCTTAGGCATTTTCTTCCAGTTTCGTTCTATTGTTCCTTGACTGTCTAGGCAGAACGCGCAAACCGATCTAATCTCTCGAAAAACCGAGAAACGATCGCCGCGCATCCTTGGCATACTCTTTCCGCTTCCGTGAGACTAATGGCACGACGGTGAGCTACAAAATTAACGAAATAACCTTCGGTAAAACTTCATGAGTAACCCGAAGCAACTTTCGCCAAAAAACGAAATCAAAGCGGAAACATTTCCCGTGTAAACCACGGAGACAAGACTACTTTTACTATCTGCGATTTTCTATCTTCATGAAACCGGTCATCCATTACTTTCGTATAAACATGTTACACAAAAACAGCATAAGGAAAACCAAGATCGGTCTCATGCAAAACGACATCGCAATACAGAAAATTACGTCCAAGCGGGAAATAACCCAAAACTGAATCCGAACGTGTTCTTCGTCGATTCCTTAAACTTTATTTCCTCGGATAAAATGAAACAATTTTCATGCGACCAAAGGAAAATTTAGCATCTATCGTATAACTGAAACCTAAAGTGGAAAATCGTTTCGAAAAGCCATCACCCATAACTTGGAAAACTCCGCTATGATTGGCATGTCTATCTCGACGAACTCTATTCGGCCCTCGGCCAACTACGTCTTTCCATAAAGCCCGGAACTGAATTCGGCATCACCATTAAAGACAATCGTGAACCAATATGACCTTAATGCGAAAAGGTCGTGGTCTGGTCGTTTACCAACTCCTTGGTTAAACGGCTGAACACAGCCTTCACGCCAAGACAAAACAGCTGAACGATCGCCGCTCCAATCACTTAAGGGCCAAACGATAATCCACGATTTGTCATAAAACGCCAAGTGACCATTACGCGAGCACCTCTGTCGCATAGCCCAAAAGCGGAAATCATGCGATAAATTTCTCGTAATAAAATCAGTCCTAACAGCCATACGGTTAACGGAAAAATTTGAACTTAACATCGACTGATTAAGTTCTATACGCCCCGTAAACAAAGCATGAAAAGAAACACTCGTGACAAAGCTCCAAGAGTTATACGAGTCGTCCTTAAAATCCCGGAAGGCCAACACTTCGCGAAGCAAAGCGAAGGTAGACACTTCTCCCTGGGTCAAATATACGCGACCCCTGGTCCTAATTCCTCGATCAAAATTTTATAACTTGCACGTCCAAACTGAAACAACAGTTTCTGACTACGGACATTCGCAAAACATCTCCAAGCCCACGAACATTTGAAATGCGGCACAAGGGAAAATTAACTCGTACACATTTGAAATGTGTATGCTTGTATAATCCCACGTTTTTTGAAGAAACCGGATTTTCGAAACTCTTTACAAACACAGAAACTGAATTTTCGAAACTCTTCGCAAACAAACTCGCCAATCGCTAAACGACCTCAACAATGGATCCAGTATCCACCAAATAAATCATAAACTATCGCCCGGAAATATTCCACGATTTCTAAAAGCCCATATTCCTTTATGGCGTAAGAAAAACAAACTTCAAAGCACTGCGAGACGTCGCTTCGTGCCTGAACATTCGTTTTTCGATTAAAACTTTAATACGCCTTCTAAACGGCATCATATCGTTGTTGCTGATCACAACAAACGAACTCTAACGTCCTAAACAGACAAGCCACCTAAGGGTAGGCTCTTTTACATCCGACAAGGATCCCATAGCGCGCTATACAAAAAATTCAAATTTGGTTCAGCACTTCGTAAAGGAAGTAGCTCGATTCGTGCCCAGACAAATCATATAAGCCGATACCACTTCGCGGATTTTAAAACTGTACGAATCAGGTTAAAATCACAAACAGGCAAAACGAAAGCCGATTTGTCATCGCACAGCCTCAGTCTGAGAGTAAACCTAGGTCTTGCCCTAAACCCAGCCTTGCTGGTATCTTAACATCTCGTAGGCAAAGCGTCAACGACGCGAGATCCCAAAACTTGTCTCTTCACTCAAGTCTGTACGTTTTCACGAATTTTTGCGTAAATCGTAAACCGCAGGAAAATCTCGCTTTGTACAAACGACGGATACGGTGATCATCAGGGAGGCAGGAATGAGACGACAACTCACACCCTGTCCCTCTAACTTCGATAGACAGAAGTTCTGAAAACGCAACATTAATATTTTATAAAGATTGAGCCGCAGAGTTCAACAGATGCCCTGAAAAAGGCCGGGATTCGAAGCCACCAACAGCCAGTCCCGCAAATACACATCATGGCCTCTTAACGGCCGAAACACAATCAAAATAAAAATCTCTAAAGGGATTGATAAACCTAGACGCTCCCCGGAGCATCACCTTCATCCTCAAAACTCACCCAAAGTAGGAACGGTCTCACCGTCGCCTCCATTGGTCGCACCACCGCTGCATGTCTCATATGCGCCGGCTTCGCGATCCTTGACTGCGTGGTCCTGGTCCTCCGAACCCTCCGAATGCAGGACAATGGTGCACACGGATTTCAGACCAGCAAGAATCGAGTCGAAGTTGAGCAACGAACTCACGGTCTTCCCGACGACACGTTCGAGATCGCCAATCAAAGGTGATGTGGATTTCCGCAATGAAATACTCTTAGCCAAAAATTTCGATTTTCAACTCATAATCTTCCGCCCGCAAGATCGTTTCCGCGTCTTACAGGCTTGGTGCAGCCCTGGAATGGCTGTCTCTCCCTGAATCACTTGAAGGGGCGTGGGTAGATGAATGATGATGAATATGGTCTTCTCCTCAGAGCTATGGGATGCTCTAAAGATGTTCTTTTCTGCTCCACAGACACAAGATCACCCTGTATTGTCTAAGATGGATCACAGAAGATAATCCTTGCAAACAGAGAATCAAAGACTCAATCTGTATCAAGGTATGTGGATTGATGTGGGACACAAGAGGGATGGCTCGTCTCCTGATACTCCAAGGCTTCTGATCTGGATATGACACACCAAAACAGAGAACCCAAGCTGGATATTACACACCAGCAGAATTGAGAGAAAACTCAAAACAAAGAAGATGATAAAAAATGTCGATTGATCCCTTCATTGCCAAAACGTGGCTACATATATTGAAAAGCATAAAATAGAAAACCTAATCCTAAACCATAATGGTTTACTAAAAATCCTAATCATAATCAAATTTGAAATTGGTTTGCTGGTTTAATCCTACAGCAGATTGTATTTGGTTTAAATTAAAAACATTACAATTAAATAAAAATAAAGAGACTAAACCAATGGTTTAATTTCTCTGCTCTCTTGGTTAACTCCTCTTCTCTTTTCACGCCAGCAGCCAAGTGTAGAATAGCTTGTCTCTATTGATCTTGTTACTGGTCCAGTTGAGAAGCCAATGCATCCTCCATCAAGCTAGCATACCATCTGATTCTTGAAGCTTGTCTAACTTGTCTTTCTCCTGATCAGAATGTTCTCCACACCAAGATGAGTCAAGAGTTCTTCTTTTCTCTCTGTCCAGAATTTCATAGATCATTCCAATGAGACCTTGAAACTGCCCATTCAGCCAAGCTTTGATCAGTGTCTTAGCTATCTCATACCATGGATCCAATCCCCTGAGTTTGAGCCTGCTTAGGATCACACCACTTAGTTTAACCTCTTTCTGGTCAGGTGGACGTGTGGTTTGGTCCCCATACTCATCCTCCAGTTCTGGCTTTTCTTTAACCACCACCAGTTCCTGTTTATCTCTTCTCAGCTTGTTCTGATCAGCTATGAACCTGATAAAGGACTTGTTGCCTCCTGACTCTCCTTCATTCTCTCTGCAACTAGTTTGGATCACACCATTCTCTCTCCCTTTAATAAGATTTGACCACAAATCTTGTTCTCCCAGAGTGAATGAACTCTGCAAATCAAACTTGAAGGCTGCTGCTTTCTGTTCCAGAATTTTGTGACTTTTTCTAAACACACACAAGCTTCCTCCAGGTTCAAAAATAAATTGTTGCAGACCCTGGACAACTCTCAGATGCTCCACTAAACTGAACTGAAGACATCCCACAGATCTGATCAGTAGATCACAAGATAATGTCTTAAAGTTATCACCTTGCTCAACTATTGAAAGCACCACTTCAGGGGCTTTAGGTGTCCCTCCAAGAGCTCCATCTTCTTGTTTTGTTTGGTGAGGCACGTGGTCACACTCAACTTGTGCATCCTCCTCTTGTTCCAACTGATCAGACAAGCTATCTTCTTGACAATGAATAACTAGTTCTGGTTCAGTTTGTTTGCCCTCTCCTTTGGCTGTGATTGATGACTCTTCTTTAGTAGGTTTAAGACTTCCTTCAAAGCCTTTGTTAAGGGGCTTATCTAACACCAATTTCATCTTCTGAGCCTGTTCTGGTCGTGGCTGAACATCAGGTTGCTTAGCTTCTTCATGCGGCTTTAGATCAGCAGGTTTCCTTCTTTTACTATCTGGTCTTGTTGGTTCAATTACTATCAAACCCTGGAAAGCTTGAAGCAAGTTTTGTCTCAGGTCTTCTTGGAATTGTTGGCTATGAAAATAGTCATGTGGTGCCCTTCTCTTTGCTTCCTGGACAAGTTGATACTCTCTCTCAAGCTCAGCATGCTCCTTGATTCTTCTCATCTCTTGCCAATACTCTCTTTTTGCTTTGAGTACAGATCTCTCCCTAAGGTTTCTGTTCCTCTCAATAGAAGACATTGTAGATCTGATGGTAATTGATAGATTTCGTGATTTCAGAATAAGAACACAAACCCTAACCTTCAAGAGGCTCTGATACCACTTGGTGCAGCCCTGGAATGGCTGTCTCTCCCTGAATCACTTGAAGGGGCGTGGGTAGATGAATGATGATGAATATGGTCTTCTCCTCAGAGCTATGGGATGCTCTAAAGATGTTCTTTTCTGCTCCACAGACACAAGATCACCCTGTATTGTCTAAGATGGATCACAGAAGATAATCCTTGCAAACAGAGAATCAAAGACTCAATCTGTATCAAGGTATGTGGATTGATGTGGGACACAAGAGGGATGGCTCGTCTCCTGATACTCCAAGGCTTCTGATCTGGATATGACACACCAAAACAGAGAACCCAAGCTGGATATTACACACCAGCAGAATTGAGAGAAAACTCAAAACAAAGAAGATGATAAAAAATGTCGATTGATCCCTTCATTGCCAAAACGTGGCTACATATATTGAAAAGCATAAAATAGAAAACCTAATCCTAAACCATAATGGTTTACTAAAAATCCTAATCATAATCAAATTTGAAATTGGTTTGCTGGTTTAATCCTACAGCAGATTGTATTTGGTTTAAATTAAAAACATTACAATTAAATAAAAATAAAGAGACTAAACCAATGGTTTAATTTCTCTGCTCTCTTGGTTAACTCCTCTTCTCTTTTCACGCCAGCAGCCAAGTGTAGAATAGCTTGTCTCTATTGATCTTGTTACTGGTCCAGTTGAGAAGCCAATGCATCCTCCATCAAGCTAGCATACCATCTGATTCTTGAAGCTTGTCTAACTTGTCTTTCTCCTGATCAGAATGTTCTCCACACCAAGATGAGTCAAGAGTTCTTCTTTTCTCTCTGTCCAGAATTTCATAGATCATTCCAATGAGACCTTGAAACTGCCCATTCAGCCAAGCTTTGATCAGTGTCTTAGCTATCTCATACCATGGATCCAATCCCCTGAGTTTGAGCCTGCTTAGGATCACACCACTTAGTTTAACCTCTTTCTGGTCAGGTGGACGTGTGGTTTGGTCCCCATACTCATCCTCCAGTTCTGGCTTTTCTTTAACCACCACCAGTTCCTGTTTATCTCTTCTCAGCTTGTTCTGATCAGCTATGAACCTGATAAAGGACTTGTTGCCTCCTGACTCTCCTTCATTCTCTCTGCAACTAGTTTGGATCACACCAAGGCTGGGGGGCTAACTGTTGGGGTCAAAAACGGTTATCTCGAAATCAACGGCTAAAAATATTTATCATGCGCGGACTTTCCATAAAACAAGCGTCGAAAGCAAAACAAGTCGTACAGCTTAAAAAACCTATGTTAAAGTCGATCGTTCTTGTTTTACACGATAAACTTTACGAGAAAACCAACTCAGATTTAGTCGTAAAACTTCGATGATACAATCAAGAAGAACCGAGAGACATTAGGTCTGTAGCTGAGATGACACGACCATACGAAAGTATACGGAAGAAACGGGAAGTGATCTAAGTTTGGATAGGCCGAACGACAAGGAATCCGCCTTGAAACTTCAAAGAGCCCGTTCTCTCAAACCGTGAGGACCCAGAGAACGATCAAGATATCAAATCGAAGCCCTCGTCGAGACGCACGTGCTGGTCCTGGCCGCCGGGAAACTTCAAAGAGCCCGTTCTCTCAAACCGTGAGGACCCAGAAAACGATCAACATATCAAATCGAAGCCCTCGTCGAGACGCACGTGCTGGTCCTGGCCGCCGGCGGCTAGCCCCCGTGCTGGTCCTGGCCGCCGGGCGGCTAGCCCCCGTGCTGGTTCTGGCCGCCGGGAAACTTCAAAGAGCCCGTTCTCTCAAACCGTGAGGACCCAGAAAACGATCAACATATCAAATCGAAGCCCTCGTCGAGACGCACGTGCTGGTCCGTAGCCGTCGGGCGGCTAGCCCCGCGCTGGCCGTGGCCGCCGGCGGCTAGCGCCCGTGCTGGCCGTGGCCACCGGGCGGCTAGCCCCGTGCTGGCCGTGGCCGCCGGGCGGCTAGCCCCGTTGATAGAACCTGAGTTTGGACAGGATCACTCAATCGGTTTGTGAAGGATATGAACTCTGAAAAGAGAACTATGGAATGATGGGTGACACAAAAGGTTGCGGAAAGACCCTTTGATACTACCAGATTCGATTGTTGCCGGATGTGACGCACCGGTCCAACAAAAGAAGGTTTGTTTGCTAAGTGATAACCTCACCAAGAAACAGGAAAGTTCTATGCTAAGAACAAAGAGAGAAGACTCAAAATAAAGAAGCAATTTCGTTGATTCTCATTGCAAAGAAATGGGATACATTTTATAGTGTTTTTGAGTCAAAGAAAATAAAGAAAAATGATGAAAACAATACATAGAAAATGCAAACTTGACCAGATCTGGTCAAGGCACGAAAATTGAGTTTGACTGCAAGGGAACCCTTCAAATTCTTCTGTCCAGGTTCAATGAACCTGAAGCATGAACTGCGGACTGGACCAGTACACACGCCGGACAGTCCAAAGTGGCCAGAAATGAAGTGTCGTGGTCTATCTTCAAATCCACTCGTCCAAATCCAATTCTGCCACGACCAATCTTCTTAAAATGACAAACAGTACGGGAAAGCCGAGATCCAGTTCGGGAGATTCGGTCGTCTGGTCGTGGGTTTTGGTGAAGCTCCAAACTGGTCGTATGGGCGGTACGCGCGGTACAGTACTGAAATGGGGTGCTATGAACTGGAGAAGAATTGGTGCGTTCGTTTTGGATTCTGTCTCGACCGTTCATCATGAAATGGAGATCAATATGGGGAAGACAAAATCCAGTACGGTAAAATCGGTCATCTGGCCATGGTTCCAGCCAAAGCTCCCTTCCGGATGCATGCGGGACGGTCCAGTACAGTGTCCGGTCAGTCTGCCCAGTATGGTGAAAATCATGAACCTCGGTTGAAATGTTCAGAACGTCCTGAACTCCATCCTGAGCTGGTTCCATGTACTGATCCGTGGACCGGGGTCTATCATTCCCTCCCTCTTCAAAAGGATTTGTCCTCAAATCCAAAGTACCTATATCAAAAAGAGATGAATCAGATACAAAGGAATTAAAATTAATGGAAAATTCAGGGAATGAAAAATATGGACAGAAACTTCCTTGGAGTTTAGAAGTCCTTTTCATCAAGTAAGTCCAAGTCCTTTGGCATCCATCATTGCTTGGTCTCCTTAGAAACTGATCATGCTTATCCTGTTCATCCAAAACAAAGTGCTTTTGGTTTGGACAGGTAGTTTACTGAGGAAACACCTCTGGTTCATGGAGGATCGGTTTTGGCTCAGGTCGTTCCCTTCTTGGGCATGAATCTCCTTTAGAAATCTTGTACTCGCGGATAGATGGGCTGGAGAACCTCCGGTTTGAAAAATTCATATCTCCTTCCTCCGTGAAGCTTTTCAAGTGATTCCAAGCCTCAGTGAAACCTTGGGGAGTTGGCTTTCCAGGAAAATTGGAGTCAAGACGAAAGACCTTCTGGACGCCGAGATATTTGCTTTGGACTGAACCTGTGTCGCTGGCATCTCCAAGGTAGCCAGTTTGAGTGGATGTATCAATGCATCTCCAAATTTCAGGCTGACGAGAATGGTCAATGCTTTCTCTTCTCTGAGGCTGAACCTGTTTATCCTGGACACTCAAAACAAACATTAAAATACCAGGATCATATGTGCAAGACATGTACTTGTGCAAATCAGAAATCAAGCTATATTTTCCAAGAACAAGTTGCACACATTTCAGCCTGTCAAGATGCACATCAAAGTAAACATTACAGAACAGAATGGTGTCAAGGCTCGTGATTTCATAGTTCCTAAATTATTTCACAACATGCACAAGTTTCTCAGATTTAGAACACAAAAGATCAAGCTCAAACTGAGAATTACTTTTCCAAGGCTCAATATGTTTTTCAAAGAAGGTGTTGCAAATCAGAATGCTTTCAAGGCATGAAACACCATAGAACATATTCAAGATGAGCCTAGGTTGATCATATTCAGAACACAAAAACTTTAGATCAAGATCAGATTCAAAATGAGAAAGGGCAGGTTTCAAATCAGAATCATAACAAGAATCGGTTTCAGTTCTAAGTGATTTCTGTTCTAGCAAAGTCTTAACCATAAATTCGTCCAAGGCACAAGGGAATGCAAACAAATCACCAGTGATCAGTCCATGACTAGAGAAACTCAGATCAAACCAATTATCCTTGAAACAAACAAAGGAATCACAAAGTTTTCGGAAACAAAAATCTGGTTGTTGCAAAACAAGCTCAAATGATTTTTCAAGATGATCAAAACCTTTGTGATGTTTCAGAAACTGATCAAAACTCAAAACAAGACCAGAAGAGATGTCATTGTCATTTAGAAAACATTTTTGATCAAAGAGTTTATTAGGTTCAAGTTTCTCAAAAGAATGAATCATGTTATCAAAAATGGAATTTGAAACACAAAATTCTTTCACATTGTCTAGACCAAAACTTTTGACATTATGAGAACTGATTCCAACAAACAATTCAGGCAGAGAATAAATCAAATCAAGTTTCTCACAGTGCTCTTGAATGTCAGTGGATAAAATGGGAGGAGTTGTGCCGGGATCAAAGCAAAGATGACTGTCCATGTTGATGCTTGGTGCTTCCTCATCAAAGACTGGACCAAGATCGTCCTCCTCATCAAAGATAGGACCTAGATCATCATCCAAAGGTGTCCTAGTGCCAGGAAGTCGTCCATGATGTGGATGGTTGAATGGTTCTTCCTCAAAAACCTGTGGAGACAAAACAAGACTACTCGGAAGCTCCGGTTGCAAAACAGTTAGTTCTACATTAGCTTGCTCATTCTCAAACACAAACTCAGGTTCAAGAGAAGGAAGATCATCACATTTATCCTCACAAGTGATCAAGCTTTTAATTAGATCTTCATCAGATTCATCATAAATGGGTAAAGAATCTGAAAAATCTTTAAGCTTTTCAAAATAGTTTTCATATTCACCTTGAGTTTTCTCACTGATGAACAAGGATGGCTCAGCTACATGTGCACGTGTGGATGTGCTCTTCTTGTGGCTCTTGCTGACGTCCTTGAGGGCTTGCATCATTCCCTTCTCAAAGTTATCATAAAACTCTTGGACATCAAACTGGAGCAATCGCCTCTTTGGCTTTTCCTGCACACTAACAAACTCATCAAAATTATTCAAAGGATATTTAAATGGAGTTTGAGAGGCAGAATGTCGTGGGGGGTTTCTCCTTGCTACTTCTCCGGTGAAGGCCAAACATCTTAACCTGAAAATCTCAACACAAAAGTTAGATAAAAAAATTTCACACTCTCAAGTGTTTGATCCTTACCCACACAACTGTTTCACTCAATTTAGTGGTCACTCAAAGAATTCCTCCCAAGGTTCTAAGAAAGACAATCCAAATAACCCTGATGGGATCTCAAAGCAAACAAACAATGAAACACAAGATAGAGAGATAAGAGAATTGGGTTTGGGAATCTGCTTTAACCACTCCAAGGCTGGATTTCTCTTCAGCCAGCAGGATTTCTCTTCCACCACCTAGCCAAAAACAATCAAACTTTCGATTTCTTTTTCTTTCTTTTTTTTTTTTTTTTTTTTTTTTGTTAGATCTTTCTTTCTTTTTTTTTTTTTTTTTAATAAAAAGATATGGCCTAGGTAAGGTAGTGGCCCGGATTCAAGATAGACAGAAGAAGAAGAGTGTTTAGAAAATGGGAGATGAGAAAGATGGAAAGATAATACCGAATTGAGTGGCTCTGATACCACTTGATAGAACCTGAGTTCGGACAGGATCACTCAATCGGTTTGTGAAGGATATGAACTCTGAAAAGAGAACTATGGAATGATGGGTGACACAAAAGGTTGCGGAAAGACCCTTTGATACTACCAGATTCGATTGTTGCCGGATGTGACGCACCGGTCCAACAAAAGAAGGTTTGTTTGCTAAGTGATAACCTCACCAAGAAACAGGAAAGTTCTATGCTAAGAACAAAGAGAGAAGACTCAAAATAAAGAAGCAATTTCGTTGATTCTAATTGCAAAGAAATGGGATACATTTTATAGTGTTTTTGAGTCAAAGAAAATAAAGAAAAATGATGAAAACAATACATAGAAAATTGCAAACTTGACCAGATCTGGTCAAGGCACGAAAATTGAGTTTGACTGCAAGGGAACCCTTCAAATTCTTCTGTCCAGGTTCAATGAACCTGAAGCATGAACTGCGGACTGGACCAGTACACACGCCGGACAGTCCAAAGTGGCCAGAAATGAAGTGTCGTGGTCTATCTCCAAATCCACTCGTCCAAATCCAATTCTGCCACGACCAATCTTCTTAAAATGACAAACAGTACGGGAAAGCCGAGATCCAGTTCGGGAGATTCGGTCGTCTGGTCGTGGGTTTTGGTGAAGCTCCAAACTGGTCGTATGGGCGGTACGCGCGGTACAGTACTGAAATGGGGTGCTATGAACTGGAGAAGAATTGGTGCGTTCGTTTTGGATTCTGTCTCGACCGTTCATCATGAAATGGAGATCAGTATGGGGAAGACAAAATCCAGTACGGTAAAATCGGTCATCTGGCCATGGTTCCAGCCAAAGCTCCCTTCCGGATGCATGCGGGACGGTCCAGTACAGTGTCCGGTCAGTCTGCCCAGTATGGTGAAAATCATGAACCTCGATTGAAATGTTCAGAACGTCCTGAACTCCATCCTGAGCTGGTTCCATGTACTGATCCGTGGACCGGGGTCTATCACCCGTGCTGGCCGTGGCCGCCGGCGGCTAGCGCCAGTGCTGGCCGTGGCCGCCGGGCGGCTATCCCCGTGCTAGCCGTGGCCGCCGGCGGCTAGCGCCCGTGCTGGCCATGGCCGCCGGGCGGCTAGCCCCGTGCTGGCTCGGGTCGTCGGATGACAAGCTCCCGTGCATAAGTTCTAGGCCCCGGCCGTCAGAAGTATGTACTTTGCGTCTTTCCCAAGTTTTCGCGGAACGAATCGTTGAGATTCCGCGTACAAAACTCCCGCTCTTACTCCAAACTAAGATCGTCGAAAACACTTCGGAAACTCGTAAGATATCAACGGGAAGGAAGATCTTAAATTCTTCGTGCGAAACAGTGATGGTTATCTTAAGACACCACTCATCTCAACTCTACGAAGGATTGAAGATCTTCCGAAGAAATCGTAGAAAACAACGGAAGTCCTAGAAACGGCCCGAAAGGGACCAAACGCGATCGGACAGTCCGCTTACGATTGTCTAAGATAGATACGACGATTTACGTTTATCTTCACATAACAAGATAAATGCTAAATTTCCAGAAGGATAAATGTCAAGTTTCCCGAAGATAAATGTCAAGTTTCCCGATAAACATGAAGGCCGACGAAAATATAGGCGGTTAGGTTAAGATCTAGAGAGAAATCCGAGATTGGAGACCTAGAGAGCTCCTGTTAGGTTAAGATCTTAGAATTTAGGCGGTAGACTAGCAAGGTAGGACCTAGAACATCCGGCCACCTCTCGTTCTATTTTCATCTTGTCCGCAGGCTCCTGTCTCTCTCGGATGGATCTAACAATCCTTTTACTTAGAGTTCCGCACATAGAAACCCTAGGCATTATTCTCGACATGCCCGTTTCTATGACTAACGCTCGTACTAGACGAACTCCGCCAGGCAGTTCGATCTCTTGTTCAAACCCTTCCAACTGAACTACGTCCGACTTGATCCTCGAAAGGGGTAAGTAGGCAGCCTTCCTTAAGGTCCAGTCCCAAATCTCAATAAAACCTTTCCGCATTTATTTGATCACTTGTCGTTGGTTGTCGCAGAGAATCCGGACCTTCAGGGAAAGTTAGGTTTACTTAGCTTTCCTCCGTTTTACTTAATCAAAATCGACAGTGCGAATTTCGGTTCCCACAGAGATAGAAGCAATTTTCATAGATGGTAGATGACTTTGGGAAGACAGTTTTGCAATGTTTACCAAGGATACAAGCTTCACAGCCATCATTTTTAAACAATACATTAGGTAATAAAATGTTCAAGGCACGAGAATGGGGATGACCTAATCTAGCATGCCACAATACATCATTAGCTAAGACAGGAACTGAACTAAAAGCAGATAAATTTGAACTGGTCTTGATGTCTTCAAGTAGGTACAAGTCCTCCTTTGTAACACCTTTGCCAATCAACTTAAGAGTCTCAATATCCTGAAACATAACCTCATTAGGACTGAATATTACATTGCAATTTAAATCAGTAGCAACTCTTTTGACTGAAAGTAAATTTGATGCAAAAGATGGCATATAAAATGCTTTGGTATCTCTATCAAACAATTTAATTGTTCCTTCACCCTGAATGGGAATTCTATCACCATTAGCAATTTTAACATGTCCTAAAACAGGTTTACTGTTCTCAATTAACTCAGCATTACTAATCATATGATGAGAGGCGCCTGAGTCTATTATCAAAGGTTTGATACTACTAGATGCATTCATATTTGTTGTAAGAGTATGAGGAGCACTAGACAATCTATATGATGAATTTAGAGAATAACCAAGTGTTTTACCAGACTCCCTTAAGGCTTTGATGAGAGCCTCAATGTCAGACTTCTTGACATTCTCATTTTGTGCTCCATCACTAGTAGCCTTGGCGCGCATAGGGGTAGAGGTCTCTCCTACATCACCAGAGAAGTTGGCTTTTGCATCAGTTCGGAACTTCTGAGGCTTGAGGTGTGGGTGGAGAATCCAGCACTTGTCTCTCCCATGACCTTTCTTCTTGCAGTGGTCACACTCCCACACCTTCTTGTCTCCAGGTTTGTAGTGCCCTTTGTTTGCTGCGCCTTCAACCGGAGCCTCTACACCATCAGCTTTGTTTGCAAGGATGAGCTCTCCCTTTCCTCCAAATAGCCCCACTGATCCTTGCTCCTTTTGTATCTGAGCGCACAACTCCTCTAGAGATGGGATCACTCCTCAAGATGTGCTTAATCAGATCACCATACACTGGGTTGAGAGTAAAGAGCAAGGCAAACACCTTATCTTGTTCTTTTCTCTCATTAATCACTTCAGGATCAACACTGGATGGCCTCAGCATCTCCATCTCTGCCCATAGTGACCTGAACTTCCCAAAGTGTGCAGAGAAGTCAGTGTCCTCTTGGGTGAGAGTGTTGATAGCCCTCTTGACTTCAAACACCCTACTGATGTTGGAGATGTTCCCATACACTTTCTTAAGTGTTTCCCAAAGTTCTTTGGAGGTTTCACAGTAGGAATAAGCCTCCAAGATAGGCGCATCTAGGCTGTTTTGAATGATTGAAAGCACCATGAGGTCCTCCTGACCTTTCTTCCTATCACCTTCAGCCGCACTAGCCTCTTCTTTGCCATCCTCTCCTAGGACAGTCTTGTTTTGTGGCCTTGCCCTCCACGCACTCCCAAAGACCTCTGCCTCCTAGTGCTGTCTTGGCAAGCCTTGACCATAGCAAGTAATTAAGACCTTTTAGAGTCACTGGTATCGACACCATCTTTGAGTGAGTTTCCATTTTTGGCAAATTTTTAAGCTGGAAATCAAGAACAAGTGAAGAACACCAAGAACTTTGCCAAAAATAGAAAAGAAAGATTCAGAGTTTTGCGGAAAAGTAAGAAAAGAGAATAAGAGAATTGGTTCCAAGAGCTTTTAGTGCTCTGATACCATGAGAGAATGTAAAGATTAAGCAGAGTTTGTGAGAATCATTGTGAGAAATCAAGAGAAAGAGAGAGATGTGGTTCGCGAGAGAGAAACAAAGAAAGAGGAAATTGTTTCCTTGATCCATTTAGTTAACTTACAACATAACTATATAGACATTTCGAGATACAAGAAGAATAATAAACAAAGAGGCTCAGACTGGTCTTGGACAGTGACAGCACAGGAACGGCTCCAAAGATAATAGAACATGTGATCTTTATAATAAACAACTCCTGCCGACATCTCTTCTTTGTCCTGACCCTCCAACGGTATTCTTCTTCTCCTAAACCTTCTTAGGCAAGTATCATTGACATTCCTTACTTCCTTGTGGCGGTTAGGACTATTTGAATCCGAGAGAGGCAATGCTTGTACACACATGCTTGTAGAACAAGGCATCGCCATCCAAACACATCTTTGGTATATCTGATCTTGTTTATCTCCTTATGCCTTCATGTCAACACTTCTTCCATTCACAAACCGGACCGAACTCAAGGTGAGCCATGTTTGGATTATGGTTCTTTTGCTTATAATCCTTTTCCTTTTAATGTTTCAGATTTGAGGACAAATCTTTTTGAAGAGGGAGATTATGATAGAACCAAAATCAAGCAACATCCTTTTTGGTTCATGGACACGGTCCAAGATGGGGATCATGTCGACCAGTTTGATCCAACCGGGATTTTTCCATCAGATCGTGACACTACTTTGGAGCTAGATGAGCTGAGTGAGATAAGTGACACTACTATGGAGCTGGATGAGCTAAGTGACACTAACTTGGAGCTGAATGAGTTAGGTGACACTGAAGAAGGAGCTGGTTTAGTTGCTGGGCGAAATGAGCATTTTTTCGGCCCACCGAAAAATTCATAACAAATTCAATTTGGGTCCGTTTTACACCAAATTCGACCAGGCCTTTCCTGATGGTCTTCTGCCCATTTGCATCAAGAAATATCAAGAAAATGAGTCAAATTCGTGGCCTGCATTGATTTCTTCAAAGACTAGTCAAAATTCAACTTCTCGGTTCTACAAAAGTCTTTAGTCTTAGCCTTTGTTTGTCTTTTCTAAGCTTCTAGTTTTCCACAATTATTTAAGTCTTTCTTTGACTCATTCTACTATAAATATGTAATCTATTCATGAATAAAATCAGATCATTTTGGAGTTTATTTTTGTTTCTTCTCTAAGTGTGAGATAGAGTTCTTTAGCTAGTTCATCGGTTTGAACCGGCTTGTTGATTTGGTGGTCAGCCAATCATCTTTGTGTGTTATTTGGTGGTTAGCCAACGCACTACATCCGTTCTTTGGTGGTTAGCCTTAGACCGAGGGTATATCAAGAGTCATTCCGCACCTCTTGACGACCCATTCATTCCATCCCAGTTCCAGAAGTGCCTTCGCCTTCTCGGTTCATATCCAACATCCGGCCACCCTTCCCGATTTTGGGTCTATAAGTTGTGAGTAAGAAGATACCCCACTTTCTATCCAGATGATTCTAGATTAGCCTGTTCGAACATATGGCAATATCTTCATGATTATTATCAAACCAGGATGAACCACGATCTAAGAAGCTTTATTCGGAACCACTAATCAGTGGAGAATAACCAGGAAGTTGCCATAAATCTCATAGGAGTTGTGAGTAAGAAGATATCCCACTTTCTATCAAGATGATTCCAGATTAGCCTGTTCGGACATATGGTGATATCTTCATGATTCTTAACAAACCAGGATGAACCAATATGTAAGAAGCTTGATTGGGAACCACTAATCAATGGAGAATAACCAGGAAGTTGAATAAATCTCATATGAGTTGTGAGTAAGAAGATATCCGACTTTCTATCCAGATGATTCCAGATTAGCCTATTCGGACATATGGCAATATCTTCATGATTCTTATCAAACCAGGATGAAACAATATGTAAGAAGCTTGATTGGGAACCACTAATCAGTGGAGAATAACCAGGAAGTTGAATAAATCTCATAGGAGTTGTAAGTAAGAAGATATCCCACTTTCTATCCACATGATTCCAGATTAGCATGTTCGAACATATGCCATTATCTTCATGATTCTTATCAAACCAGGATGAACCACGATCTAAGAAGCTTTATTTGGAACCACTAATCAGTGGAGAATGACCAGGAAGTTAAATAAATCTCATAGGAGTTGTGAGAATGAAGATATCCCACTTTCTATCCAGATGATTCCAGATTAGCTTGTTCGGACATATGGCAAAATCTTCATGATTCTTATCAATCCAGGATGAACCATGATCTAAGAAGATTTATTTGGAACCACTAATCAGTGGAGAATAACCAGGAAGTTGAATAAATCTCATAAGTGTTGTGAGCAAGAAGATATCCCACCATCTATCTAGATGATTCCAGATTAGCCTGTTCGGACATATGTGATTATCTTCATGATTCTTATCAAACCAGGATGAACCACGATCTAAGAAGCTATATTTGGAACCACTAATCAGTGTAGAATAACCAGGAAGTTGAAGAAATCTCATAGGAGTTGTGAGTAAGAAGATATCCCACTTTCTATCCAGATGATTCCAGATTAGCATGTTCGAACATATGCCATTATCTTCATGATTCTTATCAAACCAGGATGAACCACGATCTAAGAAGCTTTATTTGGAACCACTATTCAGTGGAGAATAACCAGGAAGTTAAATAAATCTCATAGGAGTTGTGAGTAAGAAGATATCCCACTTTCTATCCAAATGATTCCAGATTAGCCTGTTCGGACATATGACAATATCTTCATGATTCTTATCAAACCAGGATGAACCACGATCTAAGAAGCTTTATTTGGAACCACTAATCAGTTGAGAATACCCGGGAAGTTGAATAAATATCATAAGTGTTGTGAGCAAGAAGATATCCCACCATCTATCCAGATTAGCCTGTTCGGACATATGCGATTATCTTCATGATTCTTATCAAACCAGGATGAACCACGATCTAAGAAACTATATTTGGAACCACTAATCAGTGGAGAATAACCAGGAAGTTGAATAAATCTTATAGGAGTTGTGAGTAAGAAGATATCCCACTTTCTATCCAGATGATTCCATATTGGCCTGTTCGAACATATGCCATTATCTTCATGATTCTTATCAAACCAGGATGAACCACGATCTAAGAAGCTTTATTTGGAACCACTAATCAGTGGAGAATAACCAGGAAGTTGAATAAATCTCATACGAGTTGTGAGTAAGAAGATATCCCACTTTCTATCCAGATGATTCCAGATTATTCTGTTCGGACATATGGCAATATCTTCATGAGTCTTATTAAACCAGGATGAACCACGATCTAAGAAGCTTTATTTGGAACCACTAATCAGTGGAGAATAACACGGAAGTTGAATAAATCTCATAAGTGTTTTGAGCAAGAAGATATCCCACCTTCTATCCAGATGATTCCAGATTAGCCTATTCGGATATATGCCATTATCTTCATGATTCTTATCAAACCAGGATGAACCACGATCTAAGAAGCTTTATTTGGAACCACTAATCAGTGGAGAATAACAAGGAAGTTGAATAAATCTCATAGGAGTTGTGAGTAAGAAGATATCCCACTTTCTATCCAGATGATTCCAGATTAGCATGTTCGGACATATGGCAATATCTTCATGATTCTTATCAAACCAGGATGAACCACGATCTAAGAAGCTTTATTTGGAACCATTAATCAGTGGAGAATAACCACGAAGTCGAATAAATCTCATAAGTGTTGTGAGCAAGAAGATATCCCACCTTCTATCCAGATGATTCCAGATTAGCCTGTTCGGACATATGCCATTATCTTCATGATTCTTATCAAACCAGGATGAACCACGATCTAAGAAGCTTTATTTGGAACCACTAATCAGTGGAGAATAACCAGGAAGTTGAAGAAATCTCATAGGATTGTGAGTAAGAAGGTATCCCACTTTCTATCCAGATGATTCCAGATTAGCCTGTTCGGACATATGGTAATATCTTCATGATTATTATCAAACCAGGATGAACCACGATCTAAGAATCTTTATTTGGAACCATTAATTAGTGGAGAATAACCAGGAAGTTGAATAAATCTCAGAAGTGTTGTGAGCAAGAAGATATCTCACCTTCTATCCAGATGATTCCAGATTAGCCTGTTTGGACATATGCCATTATCTTCATGATTCTTATCAAACCAGGATGAACCACGATCTAAAAAGCTTTATTTGGAACCACTAATCAGTGGAGAATAACCAGGAAGTTGAATAAATCTCATAGGAGTTGTGAGTAAGAAGATATCCCACCTTCTATCCAGATGATTCCAGATTAGCCTGCTCGGACATATGCATTATCTTCATGATTCTTATCAAACCAGGATGAACCACGATCTAAGAAGCTTTATTTGGAACCACTAATCAGTGGATAATAACCATAAAGTTGAATAAATCTCATAGGAGTTGTGAGAAAGAAGATATCCCACTTTCTATCCAGATGATTCCAGATTAGCATCTTCGGACATATGGCAATATCTTCATGATTCTTATCAAACCAGGATGAACCACGATCTAAGAATCTTTATTTGGAACCACTAATTAGTGGAGAATAACGAGGAAGTTGAATAAATCTCATAAGTGCTTTGAGCAAGAAGATATCCCACCTTCTATCCAGATGATTCCAGATTAGCCTGTTCGGGCATATGCCATTATCTTTATGATTCTTATCAAACCAGGATGAACCACGATCTAAGAAGCTTTATTTGGAACCACTACTCAGTGGAGAATAACCAGGAAGTTGAATAAATCTCATAGGAGTTGTGAGTAAGAAGATATCCCACTCTCTATCCAGATGATTCCAGATTAGCCTGTTCGGACATATGGCGATATCTTCATGATTCTTATCAAACCAGGATGAACCAATATGTAAGAAGCTTGATTGGGAACCACTAATCAGTGGAGAATAACCAGGAAGTTGAATAAATCTCATTTGAGTTGTGAGTAAGAAGATATCCCACTTTCTATCCAGATGATTCCAGATTAGCCTGTTCGAACATATGCCATTATCTTCATGATTCTTATCAAACCAGGATGAACCACGATCTAAGAAGCTTTATTTGGAACCAATATTCAGTGGAGAATAACCAGGAAGTTAAATAAATCTCATAGGAGTTGTGAGTAAGAAGATATCCCACTTTCTATCCAGATGATTCCAGATTAGCCTGTTCGGACATATGGCAATATCTTCATGAGTCTTATCAAACCAGGATGAACCACGATCTAAGAAGCTTTATTTGGAAACACTAATCAGTGGAGAATGACCAGGAAGTTGAATAAATCTAATAAGTGTTGTGAGCAAGAAGATATCCCACCATCTATCCAGATGATTCCAGATTAACCTGTTCGGACATATGCGATTATCTTCATGATTCTTATCAAACCAGGATGAACCACGATCTAAGAAGCTATATTTGGAACCAATAATCAGTGGAGAATAACCAGGAAGTTGAATAAATCTCATAGGAGTTGTGAGTAAGATGATATCCCACTTTTTATCCAGATGATTCCATATTAGCCTGTTCGGACATATGGCAATATCTTCATGATTCTTATCAAACCAGGATGAAACAATATGTAAGAAGCTTGATTGAGAACCGCTAATTAGTTGAGAATAACCAGGAAGTTGAATAAATCTCTTATGAGTTGTGAGTAAGAAGATATCCCACTTTCTATCCAGATGATTTCAGATTAGCCTGTTCGAACATATGTCATTATCTTCATGATTCTTGTCAAACCAGGATGAACCACGATCTAAGAAGCTTTATTTGGAACCACTATTCAGTGGAAAATAACCAGGAAGTTAAATAAATCTCATAGGAGTTGTGAGTAAGAAGATATCCCACTTTCTATCCAAATGATTCCAGATTAGCCTGTTCGGACATATGGCAATATCTTCATGATTCTTATCAAACCAGGATGAACCACGATCTAAGAAGCTTTATTTGGAACAACTAATCAGTTGAGAATACCCGGGAAGTTAACTAAATATCATAAGTGTTGTGAGCAAGAAGATATCCCACCATCTATCCAGATGATTCTAGATTAGCCTGTTCGGACATATGCGATTATCTTCATGATTCTTATCAAACCAGGATGAACCACGATCTAAGAAGCTATATTTGGAACCACTAATCAGTGGAGAATAACCAGGAAGTTGATGAAATCTCATAGGAGTTGTGAGTAAGAAGATATCCCACTTTCATCCAGATGATTCCAAATTAGCATGTTCGGACATATGCCATTATCTTCATGATTCTTATCAAACCAGGATGAACCACGATCTAAGAATATTTATTTGGAACCACTAATTAGTGGAGAATAACCAGGAAGTTGAATAAATCTCATAGGAGTTGTGAGTAAGAAGATATCCCACTTTCTATCCAGATGATTCCAGATTAGCCTGTTCGGACATATGGCAATATCTTCATGATTCTTATCAAACCAGGATGAACCACGATCTAAGAAGCTTTATTTGGAACCACTAATCAGTTGAGAATAACCGGGAAGTTTAATAAATCTCATAAGTGTGGTGAGCAAGAAGATATCCCACCATCTATTCAGATGATTCAGATTAGCCTGTTCGGACATATGCGATTATCTTCATGATTCTTATCAAACCAGGATGAACCACGATCTAAGAAGCTTTATTTGGAAGAACTATTTAGTGGAGAATAACCAGGAAGTTGAATAAATCTCATAGGAGTTGTGAGTAAGAAGATATCCCACCTTCTATCCATATGATTCCAGATTAGCCTGTTCGGACATATGCCATTATCTTCATGTTTCTTATCAAACCAGGATGAACCACGATCTAAGAAGCTTTATTTGGAACCACTAATCAGTGGAGAATAACCAGGAAGTTGAATAAATCTCATAAGTGCTTTGAGCAAGAAGATATTCCACCTTCTATCCAGATGATTCTAGATTAGCCTGTTCGGACATATGCCATTATCTTTATGATTCTTATCAAACCAGGATGAACAACGATCTAAGAAGC
>CM033984.1:25445121-25539733 GCA_019706035.1 Raphanus raphanistrum subsp. raphanistrum | reverse complement strand
TATTCTTACTCACAACTCCTATGAGATTTATTTAACTTCCTGGTTATTATCCACTGAATAGTTGTTCCAAATAAAGCTTCTTAGATCGTGGTTCATCCTGGTTTGATAAGAATCATGAAGATAATGGCATATGTTAGAACAGGCTAATCTGGAATCATCTGGATAGAAAGTGGGTTATCTTCTTACTCATAACTCATATCAGATTTATTCAACTTCCTGGTTATTCTCCACTGATTAGTGGTTCCCAATCAAGCTTCTTACATATTGGTTCTTCCTGGTTTGATAAGAATCATGAAGATATCGCCATATGTCCGAAGAGGCTAATCTGGAATCATCTGGATAGAAAGTGGGATATCTTCTTACTCACAACTCCTATGAGATTTATTCAACTTTCTGGTTATTCTCCACTGATTAGTGGTTCCAAATAAAGCTTCTTAGATCGTGGTTATCCTGATTTGATAAGAATCATGAAGATAATGGCATATGTCCTAACAGGCTAATCTGGAATCATCAGGATAGAAGGTGGGATATCTTCTTGCTCAAAAAATTTATGAGATTTATTCAACTTCCTGGTTATTCTCCACTGATTAGTGGTTCCAAATAAAGCTCCTTAGATCGTGTTTCATCCTGGTTTGATAATAATCATGAAGATATTGCCATATGTCCGAACAAGCTAATCTGGAATCATCTGGATAGAAAGTGGGATATCTTCTTACTCACAACTCCTATGAGATTTATTTAAATTCCTGGTTATTCTCCACTGAATAGTTGTTCCAAATAAAGCTTCTTAGATCGTGGTTCATCCTGGTTTGATAAGAATCATGAAGATAATGACATATGTTCGAACAGGCTAATCTGGAATCACCTGGATAGAAAGTGGGATATCTTCTTACTCATAACTCATATCAGATTTATTCAACTTCCTGGTTATTCTCCACTGATTAGTGGTTCCCAATCAAGCTTCTTACATATTGGTTCATCCTGGTTTGATAAGAATCATGAAGATATCGCCATATGTCCGAACAGGCTAATCTGGAATCATCTGGATAGAAAGTGGGACATCTTCTTACTCACAACTCCTATAAGATTTATTCAACTTCCTTGTTATTCTCCACTGATTAGTGGTTCCAAATAAAGCTTCTTAGATCGTGGTTCATCCTGGTTTGATAAGGATCATGAAGATAATGGCATATGTCCGAACAGGCTAATCTGGAATCATCTGGATAGAAGGTGGGATATCTTCTTACTCACAACTCCTATGAGATTTATTCAACTTCCTGGTTATTCTCCACTGATTAGTGGTTCCAAATAAAGCTTTTTAGATCGTGGTTCATCTTGGTTTGATAAGAATCATGAAGATAATGGCATATGTCCGAACAGACTAATCTGGAATCATCTATATAGAAGGTGGGATATCTTCTTACTCACAACTTCTATGAGATTTATTCAACTTCCTGGTTATTCTCCACTGATTAGTGGTTCCAAATAAAGCTTCTTAGATCGTGGTTCATCCTGGTTTGATAAGGATCATGAAGATAATGGCATATGTCCGAACATGCTAATCTGGAATCATCTGGATAGAAGGTGGGATATCTTCTTACTCACAACTCCTATGAGATTTATTCAACTTCCTGGTTATTCTCCACTGATTAGTGGTTCGAAATAAAGCTTTTTAGATTGTGGTTCATCCTGGTTTGATAAGAATCATGAAGATAATGGCATATGTCCGAACAGGCTAATCTGGAATCATCTGGATAGAAGGTGGGATATCTTCTTGCTCACAACACTTATTAGATTTATTCAACTTCTTGGTTATTCTCCACTAATTAGTGGATCCAAATAAAGATTCTTAGATCGTGGTTCATCCTGGTTTGATAAGAATCATGAAGATATTGCCATATGTCCGAACAGGCTAATCTGGAATCATCTGGATAGAAAGTGGGATATCTTCCTACTCACAACTCCTATGAGATTTCTTCAACTTCCTGGTTATTCTCCACTGATTAGTGGTTCCAAATATAGCTTCTTAGATCGTGGTTCATCCAGTTTGATAAGAATCATGAAGATAATCGCATATGTCCGAACAGGCTAATCTCGAATCATCTGGATAGATGGTGGGATATCTTCTTGCTCACAACACTTATTAGATTTATTCAACTTCCTGGTTATTCTCCACTGATTAGTGGTTCCAAATAAAGATTCTTAGATCATGGTTCATCCTGGTTTTATAAGAATCATGAAGATATTGCCATATGTCCGAACAAGCTAATCTAGAATCATCTGGATAGAAAGTGGGATATCTTTTTACTCACAACTCCTATGAGATTTATTCAACTTCCTGGTTATTCTCCACTGATTAGTGGTTCCAAATAAAGCTTCTTAGATCGTGGTTAATCCTGGTTTGATAAGAATAATGAAGATAATGGCATATGTCCTAACAGGCTAATCTGGAATCATCTGGATAGAAGGTGGGATATCTTCTTACTCACAACTCCTATGAGATTTATTCAACTTCCTGGTTATTCTCCACTGATTAGTGGTTCCAAATAAAGCTTCTTAGATCGTGGTTCATCCTGGTTTGATAAGAATCATAAAGATAATGGCATATGTCCGAACATGCTAATCTGGAATCACCTGGATATAAGGTGGGATATCTTCTTGCTCAAAGCACTTATGAGATTTATTCAACTTCCTGTTTATTCTCCACTGATTAGTGGTTCCAAATAAAGCTTCTTAGATTGTGGTTCATCCTGGTTTGATAAGGATCATGAAGATAATGGCATATGTCCGAACAGGCTAATCTGGAAACATCTGGATAGAAGGTGGGATATCTTCTTACTCACAACTCCTATGAGATTTATACAACTTTCTGGTTATTCTCCACTGATTAGTGGTTCCAAATAAACCTTTTTAGATTGTGCTTCATCCTGGTTTGATAATAATCATGAAGATATTGCCATATGTCCGAACAGGCTAATCTGGAATCATCTGGATAGAAGGTGGGATATCTTCTTACTCACAACTCCTATGAGATTTATTCAACTTTCTGGTTATTCTCCACTGATTAGTGGTTCCAAATAAAGCTTTTTAGATCGTGCTTCATCCTGGTTTGATAATAATCATGAAGATATTGCCATATGTCCGAACAGGCTAATCTGGAATCATCTGGATAGAAAGTGGGATATTTTCTTACTCACAACTCCTATGAGATTTATTCAACTTCCTGGTTATTCTCCACTGATTAGTGGTTCCAAATAAAGCTTCTTAGATCGTGGTTCATCCTGGTTTGATAAGGATCATGAAGATAATGACATATGTCCGAACAGGCTAATCTGGAATCATCTGGATAGAAGGTGGGATATCTTCTTACTCACAACTCCTATGAGATTTATTCAACTTCCTGGTTATTCTCCACTGATTAGTGGTTCCAAATAAAGCTTTTTAGATCGTGGTTCATCCTGGTTTGATAAGAATCATGAAGATAATGGCATATGTCCGAACAGGCTAATCTGGAATCATCTGGATAGAAGGTGGGATATCTTCTTACTCACAACTCCTATGAGATTTATTCAACTTCCTGGTTATTCTCCACTGATTAGTGGTTCCAAATAAAGCTTCTTAGATCGTGGTTCATCCTGGTTTGATAAGAATCATGAAGATAATGGCATATGTCCTAACAGGCTAATCTGGAATCATCTGGATAGAAGGTGGGATATCTTCTTTCTCAAAACACTTATGAGATTTATTCAACTTCCTGGTTATTCTCCACTGATTAGTGGTTCCAAATAAAGCTTCTTAGATCGTGGTTCATCCTGGTTTGATAATAATCATGAAGATATTGCCATATGTCCGAACATGCTAATCTGGAATCATCTGGATAGAAAGTGGGATATCTTCTTACTCACAACTCCTATGAGATTTATTCAACTTCCTGGTTATTCTCCACTGATTAGTGGTTCCAAATAAAGCTTCTTAGATCGTGGTTCATCCTGGTTTGATAATAATCATGAAGATATTGCCATATGTCCGAACATGCTAATCTGGAATCATCTGGATAGAAAGTGGGATATCTTCTTACTCACAACTCCTATGAGATTTATTTAACTTCCTGGTTATTCTCCACTGAATAGTTGTTCCAAATAAAGCTTCTTAGATCGTGGTTCATCCTGGTTTGATAAGAATCATGAAGATAATTGCATATGTTCGAAAAGGCTAATATGGAATCATCTGGATAGAAAGTGGGATATCGTCTTACTCACAACTCCTATGAGATTTATTCAACTTCCTGGTTATTCTCCACTGATTAGTGGTTCCAAATAAAGCTTCTTAGATCGTGGTTCATCCTCGTTTGATAAGGATCATGAAGATAATGGCATATGTCCGAACAGGCTAATCTGGAATCATCTGGATAGAAGGTTGGATATCTTCTTACTCACAATTCCTATGAGATTTATTCAACTTCCTGGTTATTCTCCACTGATTATTGGTTCCAAATAAAGCTTTTTGGATCGTGGTTCATCCTGGTTTGATAAAAATCATGAAGATAATGGCATATGTCCGAACAGGCTAATCTGGAATCATCTGGATAGAAGGTGGGATATCTTCTTGCTCACAACACTTATGAGATTTATTCAACTTCCTGGTTATTCTCCACTGAATAGTGGTTCCAAATAAAGCTTCTTAGATCGTGGTTCATCCTGGTTTGATAAGAATCATGAAGATATTGCCATATGTCCGAACAGGCTAATCTGGAATCATCTGGATAGAAAGTGGGATATATTCTTACTTACAACTCCTATGAGATTTCCTGAACTTCCTGGTTATTCTACACTGATTAGTGGTTCCAAATATAGCTTCTTAGATTGTGGTTCATCCTGGTTTGATAAGAATCATGAAGATAATCGCATATGTCCGAACAGGCTAATCTGGAATCATCTGGATAGATGGTGGGATATCTTCTTGCTCACAACACTTATTAGATTTATTCAACTTCCTGGTTATTCTCCACTGATAAGTGGTTCCAAATAAAGCTTCTTAGATCATGGTTCATCCTGGTTTTATAATAATCATGAAGATATTGTCATATGTCTGAACAAGCTAATCTGGAATCATCTTTATAGAAAGTGGGATATCTTCTTACTCACAACTCCTATGAGATTTATTCAACTTCCTGGTTATTCTCCACTGATTAATGGTTCCAAATAAAGCTTCTTAGATCGTGGTTCATCCTGGTTTGATAAGAATCATGAAGATAATGACATATGTCCTAACAGGCTAATCTGGAATCATCTGGATAGAAGGTGGGATATCTTCTTTCTCAAAACACTTATGAGATTTATTCAACTTCCTGGTTATTCTCCACTGATTAGTGGTTCCAAATAAAGCTTCTTAGATCGTGGTTCATCCTGGTTTGATAAGGATCATGAAGATAATTGCATATGTCCGAACAGGCTAATCTGGAATCATCTGGATAGAAGGTGGGATATCTTCTTACTCACAACTCCTATGAGATTTATTCAACTTTCTGTTTATTCTCCACTGATTAGTGGTTCCAAATAAAGCTTTTTGGATCGTGGTTCATCCTGGTTTGATAAGAATCATGAAGATAATGGCATATGTCCGAACAGGCTAATCTGGAATCATCTGGATAGAAGGTGAGATATCTTCTTGCTCACAACACTTATGAGATTTATTCAACTTCCTGGTTATTCTCCACTAATTAGTGGTTCCAAATAAAGATTCTTAGATCGTGGTTCTTCCTGGTTTGATAAGAATCATGAAGATATTGCCATATGTCCGAACAGGCTAATCTGGAATCATCTGGATAGAAAGTGGGATATATTCTTACTCACAACTCCTATGAGATTTCTTCAACTTCCTGGTTATTCTACACTGATTAGTGGTTCCAAATATAGCTTCTTAGATCGTGGTTCATCCTGGTTTGATAAGAATCATGAAGATAATCGCATATGTCCGAACAGGCTAATCTGGAATCATCTGGATAGATGGTGGGATATCTTCTTGCTCACAACACTTATTAGATTTATTCAACTTCCTGGTTATTCTCCACTGATTAGTGGTTCCAAATAAAGATTCTTAGATCATGGTTCATCCTGGTTTTATAAGAATCATGAAGATATTGCCATATGTCCGAACAAGCTAATCTAGAATCATCTGGATAGAAAGTGGGATATCTTCTTACTCACAACTCCTATGAGATTTATTCAACTTCCTGGTTATTCTCCACTGATTAGTGGTTCCAAATAAAGCTTCTTAGATCGTGGTTAATCCTGGTTTGATAAGAACCATGAAGATAATGGCATATGTCCTAACAAGCTAATCTGGAATCATCTGGATAGAAGGTGGGATATCTTCTTACTCACAACTCCTATGAGATTTATTCAACTTCCTGGTTATTCTCCACTGATTAGTGGTTCCAAATAAAGCTTCTTATATCGTGGTTAATCCTGGTTTGATAAGAATCATGAAGATAATGGCATATGTCCTAACAGGCTAATCTGGAATCATCTGGATAGAAGGTGGGATATCTTCTTTCTCAAAACACTTATGAGATTTATTCAACTTCCTGGTTATTCTCCACTGATTAGTGGTTCCAAATAAAGCTTCTTAGATCGTGGTTCATCCTGGTTTGATAAGGATCATGAAGATAATGGCATATGTCCGAACAGGCTAATCTGGAATCATCTGGATAGAAGGTGGGATATCTTCTTACTCACAACCCTATGAGATTTATTCAACTTCCTGGTTATTCTCCACTGATTAGTGGTTCCAAATAAAGCTTTTTGGATCGTGGTTCATCCTGGTTTGATAAGAATCATGAAGATAATGGCATATGTCCGAACAGGCTAATCTGGAATCATCTGGATAGAAGGTGGGATATCTTCTTGCTCACAACACTTATGAGATTTATTCACCTTCCTGGTTATTCTCCACTAATTAGTGGTTCCAAATAAAGATTCTTAGATCGTGGTTCATCCTGGTTTGATAAGAATCATGAAGATAATAGCATATGTCCGAACATGCTAATCTGGAATCACCTGGATAGAAGGTGGGATATCTTCTTGCTCAAAGCACTTATGAGATTTATTCAACTTCCTCGTTATTCTCCACTGATTAGTGGTTCCAAATAAAGCTTCTTAGATCGTGGTTCATCCTGGTTTGATAATAATCATGAAGATATTGCCATATGTCCAAACAGGCTAATCTGGAATCATCTGGATAGAAAGTGGGATATCTTCTTACTCACAACTCCTATGAGATTTCTTCAAATTCCTGGTTATTCTCCACTGATTAGTGGTTCCGAATAAAGCTTTTTGGATCGTGGTTCATCCTGGTTTGATAAGAATCATGAAGATAATGGCATATGTCCGAACAGGCTAATCTGGAATCATCTGGATAGAAGGTGAGATATATTCTTACTCACAACTCCTATGAGATTTCTTCAACTTCCTGGTTATTCTACACTGATTAGTGGTTCCAAATATAGCTTCTTAGATCGTGGTTCATCCTGGTTTGATAAGAATCATGAAGATAATCGCATATGTCCGAACAGGCTAATCTGGAATCATCTGGATAGATGGTGGGATATCTTCTTGCTCACAACACTTATTAGATTTATTCAACTTCCTGGTTATTCTCCACTGATTAGTGGTTCCAAATAAAGATTCTTAGATCATGGTTCATCCTGGTTTTATAAGAATCATGAAGATATTGCCATATGTCCGAACAAGCTAATCTAGAATCATCTGGATAGAAAGTGGGATATCTTCTTACTCACAACTCCTATGAGATTTATTCAACTTCCTGGTTATTCTCCACTGATTAGTGGTTCCAAATAAAGCTTCTTAGATCGTGGTTAATCCTGGTTTGATAAGAATCATGAAGATAATGGCATATGTCCTAACAAGCTAATCTGGAATCATCTGGATAGAAGGTGGGATATCTTCTTACTCACAACTCCTATGAGATTTATTCAACTTCCTGGTTATTCTCCACTGATTAGTGGTTCCAAATAAAGCTTCTTAGATCGTGGTTATTCCTGGTTTGATAAGAATCATGAAGATAATGGCATATGTCCTAACAGGCTAATCTGGAATCATCTGGATAGAAGGTGGGATATCTTCTTTCTCAACACACTTATGAGATTTATTCAACTTCCTGGTTATTCTCCACTGATTAGTGGTTCCAAATAAAGCTTCTTAGATCGTGGTTCATCCTGGTTTGATAAGGATCATGAAGATAATGGCATATGTCCGAACAGGCTAATCTGGAATCATCTGGATAGAAGGTGGGATATCTTCTTACTCACAACTCCTATGAGATTTATTCACCTTCCTGGTTATTCTCCACTAATTAGTGGTTCCAAATAAAGATTCTTAGATCGTGGTTCATCCTGGTTTGATAAGAATCATGAAGATAATAGCATATGTCCGAACATGCTTATCTGGAATCACCTGGATAGAAGGTGGGATATCTTCTTGCTCAAAGCACTTATGAGATTTATTCAACTTCCTCGTTATTCTCCACTGATTAGTGGTTCCAAATAAAGCTTCTTAGATCGTGGTTCATCCTGGTTTGATAATAATCATGAAGATATTGCCATATGTCCAAACAGGCTAATCTGGAATCATCTGGATAGAAAGTGGGATATCTTCTTACTCACAACTCCTATGAGATTTCTTCAAATTCCTGGTTATTCTCCACTGATTAGTGGTTCCGAATAAAGCTTTTTGGATCGTGGTTCATCCTGGTTTGATAAGAATCATGAAGATAATGGCATATGTCCGAACAGGCTAATCTGGAATCATCTGGATAGAAGGTGAGATATATTCTTACTCACAACTCCTATGAGATTTCTTCAACTTCCTGGTTATTCTACACTGATTAGTGGTTCCAAATATAGCTTCTTAGATCGTGGTTCATCCTGGTTTGATAAGAATCATGAAGATAATCGCATATGTCCGAACAGGCTAATCTGGAATCATCTGGATAGATGGTGAGATATCTTCTTGCTCACAACACTTATTAGATTTATTCAACTTCCTGGTTATTCTCCACTGATTAGTGGTTCCAAATAAAGATTCTTAGATCATGGTTCATCCTGGTTTTATAAGAATCATGAAGATATTGCCATATGTCCGAACAAGCTAATCTAGAATCATCTGGATAGAAAGTGGGATATCTTCTTACTCACAACTCCTATGAGATTTATTCAACTTCCTGGTTATTCTCCACTGATTAGTGGTTCCAAATAAAGCTTCTTAGATCGTGGTTAATCCTGGTTTGATAAGAATCATGAAGATAATGGCATATGTCCTAACAAGCTAATCTGGAATCATCTGGATAGAAGGTGGGATATCTTCTTACTCACAACTCCTATGAGATTTATTCAACTTCCTGGTTATTCTCCACTGATTAGTGGTTCCAAATAAAGCTTCTTAGATCGTGGTTCATCCTGGTTTGATAAGAATCATGAAGATAATGGCATATGTCCTAACAGGCTAATCTGGAATCATCTGGATAAAAGGTGGGATATCTTCTTTCTCAACACACTTATGAGATTTATTCAACTTCCTGGTTATTCTCCACTGATTAGTGGTTCCAAATAAAGCTTCTTAGATCGTGGTTCATCCTGGTTTGATAAGGATCATGAAGATAATGGCATATGTCCGAACAGGCTAATCTGGAATCATCTGGATAGAAGGTGGGATATCTTCTTACTCACAACTCCTATGAGATTTATTCAACTTCCTGGTTATTCTCCACTGATTAGTGGTTCCAAATAAAGCTTTTTGGATCGTGGTTCATCCTGGTTTGATAAGAATCATGAAGATAATGGCATATGTCCGAACAGGCTAATCTGGAATCATCTGGATAGAAGGTGGGATATCTTCTTGCTCACAACACTTATGAGATTTATTCAACTTCCTGGTTATTCTCCACTAATTAGTGGTTCCAAATAAAGATTCTTAGATCGTGGTTCATCCTGGTTTGATAAGAATCATGAAGATAATAGCATATGTCCGAACATGCTAATCTGGAATCACCTGGATAGAAGGTGGGATATCTTCTTGCTCAAAGCACTTATGAGATTTATTCAACTTCCTGGTTATTCTCCACTGATTAGTGGTTCCAAATAAAGCTTCTTAGATCGTGGTTCATCCTGGTTTGATAATAATCATGAAGATATTGCCATATGTCCAAACAGGCTAATCTGGAATCATCTGGATAGAAAGTGGGATATCTTCTTACTCACAACTCCTATGAGATTTCTTCAAATTCCTGGTTATTCTCCACTGATTAGTGGTTCCGAATAAAGCTTCTTAGATCGTGGTTCATCCTGGTTTGATAATAATCATGAAGATATTGCCATATGTCCGAACAGGCCAATGTGGAATCATCTGGATAGAAAGTGGGATATCTTCTTACTCACAACTCCTATGAGATTTATTCAACTTCCTGGTTATTCTCCACTGATTAGTGGTTCCAAAAAAAGCTTTTTAGATCGTGGTTCATCCTGGTTTGATAAGAATCATGAAGATAATCGCATATGTCCGAACAGGCTAATCTGGAATCATCTGGATAGATGGTGGGATATCTTCTTGCTCACAACACTTATTAGATTTATTCAACTTCCTGGTTATTCTCCACTGATTAGTGGTGCCAAATAAAGATTCTTAGATCGTGGTTCATCATGGTTCATCCTGGTTTGATAAGAATCATAAAGATAATAGCATATGTCCGAACATGCTAATCTGGAATCACCTGGATAAAAGGTGGGATATCTTCTTGCTCAAAGCACTTATGAGATTTATTCAACTACCTGGTTATTCTCCACTGATTAGTGGTTCCAAATAAAGATTCTTAGATCGTGGTTCATCCTGGTTTGATAAGAATCATGAAGATATTGCCATATGTCCGAACAGGCTAATCTGGAATCATCTGGAAAGAAAGTTGGATATCTTCTTACTCACAACTCCTATGAGATTTCGTCAACTTCCTGGTTATTCTCCACTGATTAATGGTTCCAAATATAGCTTCTTAGATCGTGGTTCATCCTGTTTTGATAAGAATCATGAAGATAATCGCATATGTCCGAACAGGCTAATCTGGAATCATCTGGATAGATGGTGGGATATCTTCTTGCTCACAACACTTATTAGATTTATTCAACTTCCTGGTTATTCTCCACTGATTGGTGGTTCCAAATAAAGCTTCTTAGATCATGGTTCATCCTGGTTTGATAAGAATCATGAAGATATTGCCATATGTCCGAACAAGCTAATCTGGAATCATCTGGATAGAAAGTGGGATATCTTCTTACTCACAACTCCTATGAGATTTATTCAACTTCCTGGTTATTCTCCACTGATTAGTGGTTCCAAATAAAGCTTCTTAGATCGTGGTTCATCCTGGTTTGATAAGAATCATGAAGATAATGGCATATGTCCTAACAGGCTAATCTGGAATCATCTAGATAGAAGGTGGGATATCTTCTTGCTCAAAACACTTATGAGATTTATTCAACTTCCTGGTTATTCTCCACTGATTAGTGGTTCCAAATAAAGCTTCTTAGATCGTGGTTCATCCTGGTTTGATAAGAATCATGAAGATAATCGCATATGTCCGAACATGCTAATCTGGAATCATCTGGATAGATGGTGGGATATCTTCTTGCTCACAAACTCATATCAGATTTATTCAACTTCCTGGTTATTCTCCACTGATAAGTGGTTCCCAATCAAGCTTCTTAGATCGTGGTTCATCCTGGTTTGATAAGAATCATGAAGATATTGCCATATGTCCGAACAGGCTAATCTGGAATCATCTGGATAGAAAGTTGGATATCTTCTTACTCACAACTCCTATGAGATTTCTTCAACTTCCTGGTTATTCTCCACTGATTAGTGGTTCCAAATATAGCTTCTTAGATCGTGGTTCATCCTGTTTTGATAAGAATCATGAAGATATTGCCATATGTCCGAACAGGCTAATCTGGAATCATCTGGATAGAAAGTGGGATATCTTCTTACTCACAACTCCTATGAGATTTCTTCAACTTCCTGGTTATTCTCCACTGATTAGTGGTTCCCAATCAAGCTTCTTACATATTGGTTCATCCTGGTTTGATAAGAATCACGAAGATATCGCCATATGTCCGAACAGGTCAATCTGGAATCATCTGGATAGAAAGTGGATATCTTCTTACTCACAACTCCTATATGATTTATTCAACTTCCTGTTTATTCTCCACTGATTAGTGGTTCCAAATAAAGCTTCTTAGATCGTGGTTCATCCTGGTTTGATAAGAATCACAAAGATAATAGCATATGTCCGAACATGCTAATCTGGAATCACCTGGATAGAAGGTGGGATATCTTCTTGCTCAAAGCACTTATGAGATTTATTCAACTTCCTGGTTATTCTCCACTTATTAGTGGTTCCAAATAAAGCTTCTTAGATCGTGGTTCATCCTGGTTTGATAATAATCATGAAGATATTGCCATATGTCCGAACAGGCTAATCTGGAATCATCTGGATAGAAAGTGGGATATCTTCTTACTCACAACTCCTATGAGATTTATTTAAATTCCTGGTTATTCTCCACTGATTAGTGGTTCCAAATAAAGCTTCTTAGATCGTGGTTCATCCTGGTTTGATAAGGATCATGAAGATAATGGCATATGTCCGAACAGGCTAATGTGGAATCATCTGGATAGAAGGTGGGATATCTTCTTACTCACAACTCCTATTAGATTTATTCAACTTCCTGGTTATTCTCCACTGATTGGTGGTTCCAAATGAAGCTTCTTAGATCATGGTTCATCCTTGTTTGATAAGAATCATGAAGATATTGCCATATGTCCGAACAAGCTAATCTGGAATCATCTGGATAGAAAGTGGGATATCTTCTTACTCACAACTCCTATGAGATTTATTCAACTTCCTGGTTACTCTCCACTGGTTATTGGTTCCAAATAAAGCTTCTTAGATCGTGGTTGATCCTGGTTTAATAAGAATCATGAAGATAATGGCATATGTCCAAACAGGCTTATCTGGAATCATCTGGATAGAAGGTGGGATATCTTCTTGCTCAAAACACTTATGAGATTTAATCAACTTCCTGGTTGTTCTCCACTGATTAGTGGTTCCAAATAAAGCTTCTTAGATCGTGGTTCATCCTAGTTTGATAATAATCATGAAGATAATGCCATATGTCCGAACAGGCTAATCTGGAATCATCTGGATAGAATGTGGGATATCTTCTTACTCACAACTCCTATGAGATTTATTTAACTTCCTGGTTATTCTCCACTGAATAGTTGTTCCAAATAAAGCTTCTGAGATCGTGGTTCATCCTGGTTTGATAAGAATCATGAAGATAATGACATATGTTCGAACAGGCTAATCTGGAATCATCTGGATAGAAAGTGGGATATCTTCTTACTCACAAACTCATATCAGATTTATTCAACTTCCTGGTTATTCTCCACTGATTAGTGGTTCCCAATCAAGCTTCTTACATATTGGTTCATCCTGGTTTGATAAGAATCATGAAGATATCGCCATATGTCCGAACAGGCTAATCTGGAATCATCTGGATAGAAAGTGGGATATCTTCTTACTCACAACTCCTATAATATTTATTCAACTTCCTGGTTATTCTCCACTGATTAGTGGTTCCAAATAAAGCTTCTCAGATCGTGGTTCATCCTGGTTTGATAAGAATCATAAAGATAATGGCATATGTTCGAACAGGCTAATCTGGAATCATCTGGATAGAAAGTGGGATATCTTCTTACTCACAACTCATATCAGATTTATTCAACTTCCTGGTTATTCTCCACTGATTAGTGGTTCCCAATCAAGCTTCTTACATATTGGTTCATCCTGGTTTGATAAGAATCACGAAGATATCGCCATATGTCCGAACAGGTTAATCTGGAATCATCTGGATAGAAAGTGGGATATCTTCTTACTCACAACTCCTATAAGATTTATTCAACTTCCTGTTTATTCTCCACTGATTATTGGTTCCAAATAAAGCTTCTTAGATCGTGGTTCATCCTGGTTTGATAAGAATCATAAAGATAATAGCATATGTCCGAACATGCTAATCTGGAATCACCTGGATAGAAGGTGGGATATCTTCTTGCTCAAAGCACTTATGAGATTTATTCAACTTCCTGGTTATTTTCCACTGATTAGTGGTTTCAAATAAAGCTTCTTAGATCGTGGTTCAGCCTGGTTTGATAATAATCATGAAGATATTGCCATATGTCCGAACATGCTAATCTGGAATCATCTGGATAGAAAGTGGGATATCTTCTTACTCACAAATCCTATGAGATTTATTCAAATTCCTGGTTATTCTCCACTGATTAGTGGTTCCAAATAAAGCTTCTTAGATCGTGGTTCATCCTGGTTTGATAAGGATCATGAAGATAATGGCATATGTCCGAACAGGCTAATGTGGAATCATCTGGATAGAAGGTGGGATATCTTCTTACTCACAACTCCTATGAGATTTATTCAACTTCCTGGTTATTCTCCACTGATTAGTGGTTCCAAAAAAAGCTTTTTAGATCGTGGTTCATCCTGGTTTGATAAGAATCATGAAGATAATGGCATATGTCCGAACAGGCTAATCTGGAATCATCTGGATAGAAGGTGGGATATCTTCTTGCTCACAACACTTATGAGTTTTATTCAACTTCCTGGTTATTCTCCACTAATTTGTGGTTCCAAATAAAGATTCTTAGATCGTGGTTCATCCTGGTTTGATAAGAATCATGAAGATATTGCCATATGTCCGAACAGGCTAATCTGGAATCATCTGGATAGAAAGTTGGATATCTTCTTACTCACAACTCCTATGAGATTTCTTCGACTTCCTGGTTATTCTCCACTGATTAGTGGTTCCAAATATAGCTTCTTAGATCGTGGTTCATCCTGTTTTGATAAGAATCATGAAGATAATCGCATATGTCCGAACAGGCTAATCTGGAATCATCTGGATATATGGTGGGATATCTTCTTGCTCACAATACTTATTAGATTTATTCAACTTCCTGGTTATTCTCCACTGATTGGTGGTTCCAAATAAAGCTTCTTAGATCATGGTTCATCCTGGTTTCATAAGAATCATGAAGATATTGCCATATGTCCGAACAAGCTAATCTGGAATCATCTGGATAGAAAGTGGGATATCTTCTTACTCACAACTCCTATGAGATTTATTCAACTTCCTGGTTATTCTCCACTGATTAGTGGTTCCAAATAAAGCTTCTTAGATCGTGGTTCATCCTGGTTTGATAAGAATCATGAAGATAATGGCATATGTCCAAACAGGCTAATCTGGAATCATCTGGATAGAAGGTGGGATATCTTCTTGCTCAAAACACTTATGAGATTTATTCAACTTCCTGGTTATTCTCCACTGATTAGTGGTTCCAAATAAAGCTTCTTAGATCGTGGTTCATCCTAGTTTGATAATAATCATGAAGATAATACCATATGTCCGAACAGGCTAATCTGGAATCATCTGGATAGAAAGTGGGATATCTTCTTACTCACAACTCCTATGAGATTTATTTAACTTCCTGGTTATTCTCCACTGAATTGTTGTTCCAAATAAAGCTTCTTAGATCATGGTTCATCCTGGTTTGATAAGAATCATGAAGATAATGGCATATGTTCGAACATGCTAATATGGAATCATCTGGATAGAAAGTGGGATATCTTCTTACTCATATCAGATTTATTCAACTTCCTGGTTATTCTCCACTGATTAGTGGTTCCCAATCAAGCTTCTTACATATTGGTTCATCCTGGTTTGATAAGAATCATGAAGATATCGCCATATGTCCGAACAGGCTAATCTGGAATCATCTGGATAGAAAGTGGGATATCTTCTTACTCACAACTCCTATAATATTTATTCAACTTCCTGGTTATTCTCCACTGATTAGTGGTTCCAAATAAAGCTTCTCAGATCGTGGTTCATCCTGGTTTGATAAGAATCATAAAGATAATGGCATAAGTTCGAACAGGCTAATCTGGAATCATCTGGATAGAAAGTGGGATATCTACTTACTCACAACTCATATCAGATTTATTCAACTTCCTGGTTATTCTCCACTGATTAGTGGTTCCCAATCAAGCTTCTTACATATTGGTTCATCCTGGTTTGATAAGAATCACGAAGATATCGCCATATGTCCGAACAGGTTAATCTGGAATCATCTGGATAGAAAGTGGGATATCTTCTTACTCACAACTCCTATAAGATTTATTCAACTTCCTGTTTATTCTCCACTGATTAGTGGTTCCAAATAAAGCTTCTTAGATCGTGGTTCATCCTGGTTTGATAAGAATCATAAAGATAATAGCATATGTCCGAACATGCTAATCTGGAATCACCTGGATAGAAGGTGGGATATCTTCTTGCTCAAAGCACTTATGAGATTTATTCAACTTCCTGGTTATTTTCCACTGATTAGTGGTTCCAAATAAATCTTCTTAGATCGTGGTACTTCCTGGTTTGATAATAATCTTGAAGATATTGCCATATGTCCGAACAGGCTAATCTGGAATCATCTGGATAGAAAGTGGGATATCTTCTTACTCACAACTCCTATGAGATTTCTTCAAATTCCTGGTTATTCTCCACTGATTAGTGGTTCCAAATATAGCTTCTTAGATCGTGGCTCATCCTGGTTTGATAAGAATCATGAAGATAATCGCATATGTCCGAACAAGCTAATCTGGAATCATCTGGATAGATGGTGGGATATTATCTTGCTCACAACACTTATTAGATTTATTCAACTTCCTGGTTATTCTCCACTGATTGGTGGTTCCAAATAAAGCTTCTTAGATCATGGTTCATCCTGGTTTGATAAGAATCATGAAGATATTGCCATATGTCCGAACAAGCTAATCTGGAATCATCTAGATAGAAAGTGGGATATCTTCTTACTCACAACTCCTATGAGATTTATTTAACTTCCTGGTTATTCTCCACTGAATAGTTGTTCCAAATGAAGCTTCTTAGATCGTGGTTCATCCTGGTTTGATAAGAATCATGAAGATAATGGCATATGTTCGAACAAGCTAATCTGGAATCATCTGGATAGAAAGTGGGATATCTTCTTACTCACAACTCATATCAGATTTATTCAACTTCCTGGTTATTCTCCACTGATTAGTGGTTCCCAATCAAGCTTCTTACATATTGGTTCATCCTGGTTTGATAAGAATCACGAAGATATCGCCATATGTCCGAACAGGTTAATCTGGAATCATCTGGATAGAAAGTGGGATATCTTCTTACTCACAACTCCTATGAGATTTATTCAACTTCCTGGTTATTCTCCGCTGATTAGTGGTTCGAAATAAATCTTCTTAGATCGTGGTTTATCCTGGCTTGATAATAATCATGAAGATATTGCCATATGTCCGAACAGGCTAATCTGGAATCATCTGGATAGAAAGTGGGATATCTTCTTACTCACAACTCCTATGAGATTTCTTCAACTTCCTGGTTATTCTCCACTGATTAGTGGTTCCAAATATAGCTTCTTAGATCGTGGTTCATCCTGGTTTGATAAGAATCATGAAGATAATCGCATATGTCCGAACAGGCTAATCTGAAATCATCTGGATATATGGTGGGATATTATCTTGCTCACAACACTTATTAGATTTATTCAACTTCCTGGTTATTCTCCACTGATTGGTGGCTCCAAATAAAGCTTCTTAGATCATGGTTCATCCTGGTTTGATAAGAATCATGAAGATATTGTCATATGTCCGAACAAGCTAATCTGGAATCATCTGGATAGAAAGAGGGATATCTTCTTACTCACAACTCCTATGAGATTTATTTAACTTCCTGGTTATTCTCCACTGAATAGTTGTTCCAAATGAAGCTTCTTAGATCGTGGTTCATCCTGGTTTGATAAGAATCATGAAGATAATGGCATATGTTCGAACATGCTAATCTGGAATCATCTGGATAGAAAGTGGGATATCTTCTTACTCACAACTCGTATCAGATTTATTCAACTTCCTGGTTATTCTCCACTGATTAGTGGTTCCCAATCAATCTTCTTACATATTGGTTCATCCTGGTTTGATAAGAATCACGAAGATATCGCCATATGTCCGAACAGGTTAATCTGGAATCATCTGGATAGAAAGTGGGATATCTTCTTACTCACAACTCCTATGAGATTTATTCAGCTTCATGGTTATTCTCCACTGATTAGTGGTTCCAAATAAAGCTTCTTAGATCGTGGTTCATCCTGGTTTGATAAGAATCATGAAGATAATGGCATATGTCCAAACAGGCTAATCTGGAATCATCTGGATAGAAGGTGGGATATCTTCTTGCTCAAAACACTTATTAGATTTATTCAACTTCCTGGTTATTCTCCACTGATTAGTGGTTCCAAATAAAGCTTCTTAGATCGTGGTTCATCCTGGTTTGATAATCATGAAGATATTGCCATATGTCCGAACAGGCTAATCTGGAATCATCTGGATAGAAAGTGGGATATCTTCTTACTCACAACTCCTATGATATTTATTCAACTTCCTGGTTATTCTCCACTGATTAGTGGTTCCAAATAAAGCTTCTTAGATCGTGGTTCATCCTGGTTTGATAAGAATCATGAAGATAATGGCATATGTCCAAACAGGCTAATCTGGAATCATCTGGATAGAAGGTGGGATATCTTCTTGCTCAAAACACTTATTAGATTTATTCAACTTCCTGGTTATTCTCCACTGATTAGTGGTTCCAAATAAAGCTTCTTAGATCGTGGTTCATCCTAGTTTGATAATAATCATGACGAAATTGCCATATGTCCGAACAGGCTAATCTGGAATCATCTGGATAGAAAGTGGGATATCTTCTTACTCACAACTCCTATGAGATTTATTTAACTTCCTGGTTATTCTCCACTGAATAGTTGTTCAAAATGAAGCTTCTTAGATCGTGGTTCATCCTGGTTTGATAAGAATCATGAAGATAATGGCATATGTTCGAACAGGCTAATCTGGAATCATCTGGATAGAAAGTGGGATATCTTCTTACTCACAAACTCATATCAGATTTATTCAACTTCCTGGTTATTCTCCACTGATTAGTGGTTCCAAATAAAGCTTCTTAGATCGTGGTTCATCCTAGTTTGATAATATTCATGAAGATATTGCCATATGTCCGAATAGGCTAATCTGAAATCATCTAGATAGAAAGTGGGATATCTTCTTACTCACAACTCCTATGAGATTTATTTAACTTCCTGGTTATTCTCCACTGAATAGTTGTTACAAATAAAGCTTCTTAGATCGTGGTTCATCCTGGTTTGATAAGAATCATGAAGATATCGCCATATGTCCGAACATGCTAATCTGGAATTATCTGGATAGAAAGTGGGATATCTTCTTACTCACAACTCCTATAAGATTTATTCAACTTCCTGGTTATTCTCCACTGATTAGTGGTTCCAAATAAAGCTTCTCAAATCGTGGTTCATCCTGGTTTGATAAGAATCATAAAGATAATGGCATATGTTCGAACATGCTAATCTGGAATCATCTGGATAGAAAGTGGGATATCTTCTTACTCAAAACTCATATCAGATTTATTCAAATTCCTGGTTATTCTCCACTGATTAGTGGTTCCCAATCAAGCTTCTTACATATTGGTTCATCCTGGTTTGATAAGAATCACGAAGATATCGCCATATGTCCGAACAGGTTAATCTGGAATCATCTGGATAGAAAGTGGGATATCTTCTTACTCACAACTCCTATAAGATTTATTTAACTTCCTGTTTATTCTCCACTGATTAGTGGTTCCAAATAAAGCTTCTTAGATCGTGGTTCATCCTGCTTTGATAAGAATCATAAAGATAATAGCATATGTCCGAACATGCTAATCTGGAATCACCTGGATAGAAGGTGGGATATCTTCTTGCTCAAAGCACTTATGAGATTTATTAAACTTCCTGATTATTCTCCACTGATTAGTGGTTCCAAATAAATCTTCTTAGATCGTGGTTCATCCTGGTTTGATAATAATCATGAAGATATTGCCATATGTCCGAAAAGGCTAATCTGGAATCATCTGGATAGAAAGTGGGATATCTTCTTACTCACAACTCCTATGAGATTTCTTCAACTTCCTGGTTATTTTCCACTGATTAGTGGTTCCAAATATAGCTTCTTAGATCGTGGTTCATCCTGGTTTGATAAGAATCATGAAGATAATCGCATATGTCCGAACAGGCTAATCTGGAATCATCTGGATAGATGGTGGGATATTATCTTGCTCACAACACTTATTAGATTTATTCAACTTCCTGGTTATTCTCCACTGATTGGTGGTTCCAAATAAAGCTTCTTAGATCATGGTTCATCCTGGTTTGATAAGAATCATGAAGATATTGTCATATGTCCGAACAAGCTAATCTGGAATCATCTGGATAGAAAGTGGGATATCTTCTTACTCACAACTCCTATGAGATTTATTCAACTTCCTGGTTATTCTCCACTGATTAGTGGTTCCAAATAAAGCTTCTTAGATCGTGGTTCATCCTGGTTTGATAAGAATCATGAAGATAATGGCATATGTCCAAACAGGCTAATCTGGAATCATCTGGATAGAAGGTGGGATATCTTCTTGCTCAAAACACTTATGAGATTTATTCAACTTCCTGGTTATTCTCCACTGATTAGTGGTTCCAAATAAAGCTTCTTAGATCGTGGTTCATCCTAGTTTGATAATATTCATGAAGATATTGCCATATGTCCGAACAGGCTAATCTGAAATCATCTAGATAGAAAGTGGGATATCTTCTTACTAACAACTCCTATGAGATTTATTTAACTTCCTGGTTATTCTCCACTGAATAGTTGTTACAAATAAAGCTTCTTAGATCGTGGTTCATCCTGGTTTGATAAGAATCATGAAGATAATGGCATATGTTCGAACATGCTAATCTGGTATCATCTGGATAGAAAGTGGGATATCTTCTTACTCACAAACTCATATCAGATTTATTCAACTTCCTGGTTATTCTCCACTGATTAGTGGTTCCCAATCAAGCTTCTTACATATTGGTTCATCCTGGTTTGATAAGAATCATGAAGATATCGCCATATGTCTGAACAGGCTAATCTGGAATCATCTGGATAGAAAGTGGGATATCTTCTTACTCACAACTCCTATAAGATTTATTCAACTTCCTGGTTATTCTCCACTGATTAGTGGTTCCAAATAAAGCTTCTCAGATCGTGGTTCATCCTGGTTTGATAAGAATCATAAAGATAATGGCATATGTTCGAACAGGCTAATCTGGAATCATCTGGATAGAAAGTGGGATATCTTCTTACTCACAACTCATATCAGATTTATTCAACTTCCTGGTTATTCTCCACTGATTAGTGGTTCTCAATCAAGCTTCTTACATATTGGTTCATCCTGGTTTTATAAGAATCATGAAGATATCGCCATATGTCCGAACAGGTTAATCTGGAATCATCTGGGTAGAAAGTGAGATATATTCTTACTCACAACTCCTATAAGATTTATTCAACTTCCTGTTTATTCTCCACTGATTAGTGGTTCCAAATAAAGCTTCTTAGATCGTGGTTCATCCTGGTTTGATAAGAATCATAAAGATAATAGCATATGTCCGAACATGCTAATCTGGAATCACCTGGATAGAAGGTGGGATATCTTCTTGCTCAAAGCACTTATGAGATTTATTCAACTTCCTGGTTATTCTCCACTGATTAGTGGTTCCAAATAAAGCTTTTTAGATCGTGGTTCATCCTGGTTTGATAATAATCATGAAGATATTGCCATATGTCCGAACATGCTAATATGGAATCATCTTGATAGAAAGTGGGATATCTTCTTACTCACAACTCCTATGAGATTTATTCAACTTCCTGGTTATTCTCCACTGATTAGTGGTTCCAAATAGAGCTTCTTAGATCGTGGTTCATCCTGGTTTGATAAGGATCATGAAGATAATGGCATATGTCCGAACAAGCTAATGTGGAATCATCTGGATAGAAGGTGGGATATCTTCTTACTCACAACTCCTATGAGATTTATTCAACTTCCTGGTTATTCTCCACTGATTAGTTGTTCCAAAAAAAGCTTTTTAGATCGTGGTTCATCCTGGTTTGATAAGAATCATGAAGATAATGGCATATGTCCGAACAGGCTAATCTGGAATCATCTGGATAGAAGGTGGGATATCTTCTTGCTCACAACTCATATCAGATTTATTCAACTTCCTGGTTATTCTCCACTGATTAGTGGTTCCCAATCAAGCTTCTTACATATTGTTTCATCCTGGTTTGATAAGAATCATGAAGATATCGCCATATGTCCGAACAGGCTAATCTGGAATCATCTGGATAGAAAGTGGAATATCTTCTTACTCACAACTCCTATAAGATTTATTCAACTTCCTGGTTATTCTCCACTGATTAGTGGTTCCAAATAAAGCTTCTCAGATCGTGGTTCATCATGGTTTGATAAGAATCATAAAGATAATGGCATATGTTCGAACATTCTAGTCTGGAATCACCTGGATAGAAGGTGGGATATCTTCTTGCTCAAAGCACTTATGAGATTTATTCAACTTCCTGGTTATTCTCCACTGATTAGTGGTTCCAAATAAAGCTTCTTAGATCGTGGTTCATCCTGGTTTGATAATAATCATGAAGATATTGCCATATGTCCGAACATGTTAATTTGGAATCATCTGGATAGAAAGTGGGATATCTTCTTACTCACAACTCCTATGAGATTTATTCAACTTCCTGGTTATTCTCCACTGATTAGTGGTTCCAAATAAAGCTTCTTAGATCATGGTTCATCCTGGTTTGATAAGGATCATGAAGATAATGGCATATGTCCGAACAGGCTAATCTGGAATTGATACACTAAAAATGAATCCTTGCTACTGCCAAGTTAACAGTAGCAATTGTAGTACTTGAGATTCAAATCCAGAGGACCAGTCTACACTCTAGTTCTATAAGTTCCGAAATCAAGCTAAGAAGAAGATATGATTTTGGTTGATAGAGGCGATAGTTAACAAGCAAAATAAACACGAGATTGATTCAATTAAACAAGAGCTAGCCTAGGGTGTTTCATTGGGTGTTGAATTGGAGCCAAACAATTATTCAAGCGCGATGAAGTGCTTTCTAGAACTCAGATCACTCAGCTGGAACACTCCACTGTCGTGGCAGTGATCGCTTTGCAGATCGATATCACCACCTAACTGTCGTTGGAATGAGGATCGATTGCAAGCTTTAGAGAACAGGTCCGATCAGTTCACTTACCACCCTAATATCTACTTTCGCTGATTAGGGATACTAAGCTCATTCAATACATGTCAAGTTATCATCCTAAGCGGTTAACTAGGTGATGAACTAGTGATCTAACATCAAGTGATCAGGTTAATGAAAGCAGTAAGAACAGTATGAATGAAGAACAGTTATGGATGGCTTATCTATGTTTAGCTCATGTCTCAACACCCTAAAAACCCTAGGCGAGCAAGGTCACTACTCGATCATGATGCAATCAAACAAAGATATAAATCCTGAAATAAATTGCATAAGAACAGAGTAGAAAACAATAGGGTTCAGATGATCTTCTCTATGAGAAGATGGATTCTTCTCCCTTACAAGTTGCAGATCGCAAATACTCAGTGTTCTCTTGTAAAAACTAGCGTAAGAAAAATAATAAAAAGATAGATGGCGTTTTTTATATGGAGGCGCCAATCAGAAGAAAAGAGATTAGGGCAATAGGGCTTTAATTCCCGAAATAGGAGTTTCCATATTCGTCTGGAACAATCTCCGGATCACTCCGTCTGCTTGTTCCGCTTGTTCCGCTTGAGAGAGAACAGTCTCGGGACTGTTCTCTTGAGTGTTCTCCGCAGGAATGCTCCAAAAGGACTTCTTTTCATCAGGCACCTTCTCTTCTTTCTTCTACTAACTCCAGACCTGTAAAAGGTCAAAAAGGACTAGACTGACACGAATTAGTGACTTGAAACAAATGAAAACATATATACAATGATGTGAAAAACACCATATATCAATTCCCCCAGACTTAGATCCTTGTTTGTCCTCGAACAAGGCAAGTACTAAGAACAGGCAGAAAGGTTTGAAAGCGTGGGACTCGCTTATTCTCAGCAACCATACTCTTACCACAAATTTCTGAACCATACAAGCTGTAGATTAGGACCACACACACTTACTGAGAACCCCCTGATCGCTGTTCGAAGAGCGGCTCCTTACTCTGCATCTCAACCTGAAAAGGCAACACTTTCGAGACAAAACTCCTTATGTTCAATTAAGATCAGCATGAGCTTGTTGTCACAGGCTCTACTCAGAGAGAACGGGCTAGGTATAGAATAGGCTAACTTTTATGGTGGAGTTCAAGAGTGTTTAGGGTTTACCAAGAGCAGGTGCAGGATATCGCACAAAATGGTCGTGAGAGGACGGCTCCATTGAGGTCCACAGTCCTTACTCATCTCTGCTAATCGGACTGCTCTCCGATAGATCGATCATAGGGCTGCTCTGCGTGATTCAACTTCCCCTTCAGAACACTTCACCGACACCACCATCACTTTCTCAACTTCCCCAGTGGCATGCATCATGGATTCTTCCCCTTCTCGTCACCAGTAAATCAAAGCAAAAACAAAAAAAAAAACTTTTTCTCTCTTTTTTTTTTTTTTTTTTATATACTGAAATACAAAATGCTGGGGTGACGAGTAAGGAGGTAACAAGTGATGTACATTATGCCACTGGTGATTCATTCTGGTCTGTTCTTGCCACTTACTTCTTCGTTGTTCTCTATGGTATCGGAACAGACATTCAGGTTGTTCTCTTTCGTACCGGAACAAGCACCCTGGTTGTTCTGCCTGCTTCCACTGTGTGAGCATTGATGAGTAAGAACTGCGTCGATCCTTTCCTCTCCGACCTTTTTGCACATATCTGCACATAAAGTACTAGAAAAGCAAATGCATGAGGGTGGAATAAAAGGTCAGGGTTCAAGGTGGGAACTAGCTAAAGATGAGCTAGCCACTCAGGAACAGCAAGAGGGATAGAAATCGGATAAGAAGTCCTGAGTGTAGTTCTCATTTTTCCCTGATCTAGCGCCCATGACAAGAAGAATTAAAGTCCAGATTAGGTTCAGATAAAGTAGAGTTAAGTCTGCCCAGTGTAACCTGATCGGTATAGAACTTCTGGAGTGTCAAATCAGATAAGTCAGGGTGTTCCAGGTCCATGTGTGGGTCTTTCATCACTGCTAAGGTCACTGAATAAGAAGGTTAAAGCACGAGGTGGTTAAAGAGCATCACAAAATAAGGTCCTGATTCCCACAATAGTTTTGACTGACTCGATCCTAAAGACTGACTCGATAAAAACATAAAAAAATGACACAAGGACTGACTCAAAAAGCACACAAGCGAATATAGTACAATCGCTCCCCCAGACTTAGTTCACACCATCCCTGGTTGTGAAAATAAATCAGAGGAAGCTGAAGCACACAAAACAGAAGCAAATAACATGGAAAAAATAAATAGTTCAGGTGGATAAGACAAGGGATAGAAATGGTCCTTTCGGACTCAGTCTGAATCGCCGCTACCGGAGTGACCAGCTGTCCTCCTGTTCCTCGGCAGTCTCTCTGCTCCAGTCGATGTTCCCGCGTGTTCCTTGCCTGGGCGCCTTGTTCTCTGCGGCGTACGCTCCTCCTGCGCTCCAATGCAGCCGCCTGTGATCGCCCTGAGTATCCTCTTCATGAGGCTGTTGTTCTTCTTCTGGGAATCAACCATCCAGCGTCTGTAGGCGTGATCATCAGTCACATCGGTGAAGTCCTCCAAGTCATACTCACCATCAGCCGGTGGAGTCACATGCTCCACATCATCCATGTCTTCATCATCGTGCTGAACCGGCGCCTTCGGATCATCGCAGAGGTGCTCTTCATCGAGTGAGAACACAATGTTCTCCAGGGATAAGAAGTCTGTGAACCCAGGCATAGGAAGCTTGCAGTACAGAGAGTTCCCTTCTTTATCCTGGAACTTGTAGGTGGTCTCGTCGCGCAGGATGTGGCATGCGATCAAATAAGGAGTATCGATGTACTCCATGTCAGAGACAACCTTGTAGGAGCTGAGGTCGATGTTGAAGCGCTGGAACAACGGTGTGAGCAGACTGCCGCATCGATCCTTCTTATCGTCAGTCCGAATCAGGGTGTCTCTGCGGTCAGCGAACATGGAGATGAGATGGAACCCTGGGTTGGTCTTGACTTCCTGGATCGGGGTGATGTTCTCTCTGCGCATCTCGTCCTCAAGTCCCGTGTAGAGAACCTGGAGCTCTCCTGACGCGACCGCGTCTGGCGAATAATATAAAATAATTCGAGATAAAATAACAATAAAATAAATAATAGCGCAGCGGGAATAATAATAATAATACGGATAATAAAATCCACGTCATATCATAAAGTCAAATACAATACCATAAAGTCAAATCCGAAAATAAACATTCGAAATATAAATAACAACAAAAGCCCGAAGGTCTGAAAATAGAAAGTAGCGTAAACGATAGAAGTCTGAAGGCCTAAAGGCCCAATAACGATAAAAGATAAAACGATAAAACGATAAAGCCCACGAGCCCAAATAGTAGCACTAGTCCGATATGATCACTCCTGCTCATCGGTCTCACCTGAAAGAGGAAAGAAAGAGGGGTGAGCAACAGGGGAGTCGCTCAGTGAGGTATGGAAAACTAAACTGCAAAGCACTGACTTGAGTAAATAGAACTCCCACTATGGAAGTCTAGTTCTAACATGAAACAAACACGGTGCCTATTACACCACATAGAACAACAATATATGTCTAGTGCACTTAGACATGCTACAAACAATGCGATGATAGCACATAGATATACTCTCTGCACCCCGCATTTCCTCATAAGGATATAGATATATACACTCCATTTGCGTCGTAATACAGTGGTCCAAGCTGTACCCCGCTAACCTGATGGCGTCGTAAGTACAAACGTCTCTGTACCCCCGCAACTCTCCACAATCATAGGCGTCGTAAGCACAGACGTCATGTGCCCCCGCCAATCTCCTCAATCATAGGCGTCGTAAGTACAAACGTCTCTGTACCCCCGCCAATCTCCACACATGGACTCGCTTATATATATATATTTACATATGTATAACAATTCTTAGCATCAATCAATTCACTCAATCGTTGAATCCTCTATTATCCTATTTCCGGTTTAACAATCAATAATAATAAACAAACAAGACAATCAAACAGACTCAATTCACACAGACAGATCATGTTTCGAGACTACACTACGATAGGAAGAATTCTATACTGGTACGGGATTTACGGAATAGACCCTCACCTTAGCAAATGAAGAGAAGTGGTATCTATGAACTCCAGCTGCTCAAATAGACTCCAAATCTGAAACCACGGCGAAAATTCGAGTCAAAACGCCTTTCGAACGACTCAAAACGGGCGCCTAAAGAAAAGTCAACCCGCTGGTCAAAAGTCAACCCGGTCAACCTTTGACCAGAAATCAATTTGATTCAACCAATTGGTTTTCCTTAACCGATTTTAAATTGATTTTAACCAACGGTTTACCCTAACCGAAATTCAATTGATTTTAACCGTCCGGTTTACTCTAACCAAATCGCAATCAATTAAACCGATCAAACCGACCGGTTAACCGAGTCACCGAGTTGACTCACCGGGTCGACTCAGCCGAGTTGGCCGAGTCGCCGGCGAGTCACCGGTGGCGGTAAACGGCGGCGACGGCGGAGGGCGGCGGTGGCTTACCGGCGGAGGACGGCGGAGCGGCGGCGGAGAACGGCGGTGGCCGGCGGCGGAGAACGGCGGTGGCCGGCGGCGGAGGCGATTTCCGGCGGCGGCGCGTGGACGACACGCGTGACGACGACCCAACTTCCGGAGGCGCGTACGGCTTCGTCTGAGCTCCGATTGCGGCGATTCTGGTGTCTACGGATTCGTCTCGACGAGAGGAACACGATGGTGGTCTTGCATGCAAGAAATTCTCAACGGTTAGGGAGTTATGGTTGATTTACTAAAACGGCCGAAACTAAACCTAAAATACAAAGGGTTTCCGGCGGTTACCTAAGGTGATTAACGGTGGTGACTGGCTGGACGTGATCACTGGACGCGGTGGCTCCGGCGACGAGCTCAGGTGACTCTCTCACTACAAAAGATCACAACTCCACTCTCTATCTCTCTCTCTCAAACTTTTCTTGATAACTTGGTGGAGAAAACAAAGTAGATGAGCTGGTATTTATAGGCAAATATTAGACCTTTGGGTGAGTGCATGGGCGTTAGCATGCTAACGAACTCTGTGACCGAAATCGGGTCGTTACAATTCTCCCCCACTAATAAAGAATTCGTCCTCGAATTCGAGTCGTCCGCTGACTGTCCAACACCATCCTGAAACAGCTCTGGATAATCAATCCTCATCTGAGGCTCAGACTCCCATGTCTCCTCTCGAATCCCATCTCTCTCCCAACGAATCTTGACCAACATGGTCATCATTCCCTTAACTGCTTTCACTTGGCGATCTAAAATCTCCACTGGCTGACAAGGCGCACACAAATTCTTGCCAAGATCACTTGGCGGCTGCTGCAAAATGAGCTCTGGCTCTCTAACAACTTTTCTCAAAACGGAAACATGAAACACATCGTGGAAGCCAGATAACTCTGCCGATAAATCCAATTTGTAAGCAACTGCTCCAATACGCTCCAAAATAGGATATGGTCCCATGTATCTCGGTTTAAGCTTCTTCAGCTTCCGAGTCTTAGATCCTCCCTGAAATGTTCTCATTTTCAGGTATACCAGGTCGCCAACCTGGAACTCCAAATCTTTACGCCGCTTATCTGCATAACTCTTCTGACGGTCGTGTGCTTCCTTAAGCCGACTCTTGAGCATCTCTACCTGCTTTACTGTCTCTTGAACCATTGCTGGTCCTATCTCACGTCGCTCCCCCACTTCTGTCCAACAAAGTGGTGTGCGGCAAGGCCTACCGTAAAGAGCCTCATACGGTGCCATCTTAATGCTCGAGTGATAACTGTTGTTGTAGGCAAACTCCGCTAAAGGCAAATACTTTGCCCAACTTCCTTTCCAATCCAAAACGCAAGCTCTCAACATATCCTCTAAGGTCTGAATAGTCCTCTCTGACTGACCGTCGGTCTGCGGATGGTAAGCTGTGCTCATATGGACCTTTGTCCCAAGTGCCTTCTGAAAGGCTCTCCAAAATATAGATGAAAACTTTACGTCTCGATCCGATACAATGCTCACGGGAACTCCATGCAATCTCACAATCTCATCGATGTAAATCTGCGCCAACTGACTTGCTCCGTCGGTCGTCTTAATCGCTAAGAAATGGGCTGACTTGGTAAGTCTGTCCACAATTACCCATATGGCATTCTTCCCTCCTGAAGTAGTCGGTAACCCCAATACAAAATCCATAGTCACCATGTCCCATTTCCACTCCGGCAATGGTAGGTTTTGCAATAACCCACTAGGAACCTGGTGCTCAGCCTTAACCATCTGACAGGTCTGACACTGCGATACAAATGTAGCAACATCCCTCTTCATACCAGGCCAATGGTAGTAACGTTTCAGATCCCGGTACATCTTATTGTTCCCCGGATGAATAGAAAAACGCGAATGATGTGCTTGCTGTAAGATTTCCTTTCTTAACAGCTCATCATTGGGCACACAAACTCGGTTCCGGTACATGAACATCCCGCTCGATGCTGTGTGATATCCAATACTCTCGATCTCAATCTGCTTACACAAAGCCTTATCGACATCCTGAGCTTTGCGTATCCTCCATAGCAAATCTGCCTGCTCTACAGACTCGAGGCCAACTGATTCTCCATCTACGGTAGTGGCGCATAATCTCAAACTAGCAAGTGTTCCAATACACTCATGAACCTCTTTGGTTCGTGAAACATCGCTCCTGCGCCTACTCAAGGCATCTGCTACCTGATTAGCTTTTCCCGGATGATAAGCGATCTCCAAGTTGTAATCTGCTAACAACTCCACCCATCTACGCTGCCTCAAATTCAAATCCGTCTGAGTAAAAATGTACTTCAGACTCTTGTGGTCAGTGAAGATCTTCACCTTCTCTCCATACAAATACGACCTCCAAATCTTCAACGCAAAGACAACTGCCGCTAACTCTAAATCGTGCGTAGGATAATTAGCCTCGTGAGGCCTCAACTGACGTGATGCATATGCGATGACCTTGCCCTCCTGCATCAATACACATCCCAATCCAGTGCATGATGCATCAGTGTAAACCTCATATGGTATCCCTGGCCTCGGAAGTACCAAAACTGGTGTCTGAGTCAGTTGTCGCTTCAACTCAGCAAAGCTCTCCGAGCACCCATCTGTCCAATCGAACTTGACGTCCTTGCCCGTTAACTTTGTCATTGGCTTTGCAATGCTAGCAAAACTCTTGACGAAATTCCTGTAGTATCCTGCCAAACCGAGAAAACTGCGGATCTCCGTCGCACTCTTAGGTGTTGGCCACTCTGAAATAGCTTTAATCTTTTCTGGATCTACCGCAACTCCTTCTTCTGAAACTACATGACCGAGAAATCCAATCTTCCTCTGCCAGAAGCTGCACTTACTCAACTTAGCAACCAACCGATGCTCTCTAAGCTTCTCCAACACAATCCGTAAATGCTCAGCGTGCTCTTCTCTACTCCGAGAATAAACCAAGATATCGTCGATGAAAACGATCACACACTTATCCAGATGCTCGCGGAATACGTCATTCATTAGCTTCATGAATGCTGCTGGTGCGTTCGTCAATCCAAACGGCATCACTACGAACTCATAATGTCCGTAGCGTGTACGAAAGGCCGTCTTCCGTACATCTCCCTCTGCTATGGCAATCTGATGGTATCCTGATGCTAGATCAATCTTAGAAAACCATGAAGCTCCTTGCAACTGGTCCAACAACTCGTCGATACGCGGAAGCGGATACCTATTCTTGATGGTGACTTTGTTCAAACCTCTGTAGTCGATACAAAGCCTGAAACTTCCATCTTTCTTCTTCACAAACAAAACTGGTGCTCCCCACGGTGAAGTGCTCGGCCTGATAAAACCTTTATCTAATAGTTCCTCCAACTGCTTCTTCAACTCAGCCATCTCTGCGGGAGCTAAACGGTAAGGAGCTCGTGAAACTGGTGCTGCCCCTGGTTCCACCTCAATAGCAAGAACATCACTTCTAGCTGGTGGTGGCCCTTTTAAAGCCTCAAAAACATCTGCATACTCGACAACCACTGGAATATCTTGTAGCTCGAGCTGATCATCATCCTTGTCCATCGAAATGGTCGCCAAAAATCCCTCTGCTCCATTCTCCAACAATTCCTCTGCACGCATCATGGAGACAATAGAAATTCCCCGTTGTGCCTGAGTCCCCTGGAAAACAATCTTCCCTTCAGCTCTAGGGATATTAACTCTTGCATCCGGGCAATCCAATACAACTCTATGTCGTGATAGCCAATCCATCCCAAGTATGACATCGTAGAAACTCAGCTCCATCTCTGTCAAGTCTCCGAGAAACTCAACTCCTCCAAGTGTAACTGGTACGTCGTGATGAATACCGATTGTTCCCAACTTCTCTGAACCGGCAGTCTGAATCTGCTTAGCCTTCTGCACGAAGACTCCTCGAAAAGACCAACACTTAGCAAAGCGCGGAGTCACAAAACTGTGAGAAGCTCCCGTGTCAAATAAGGTGTGAGCGGGCTCACCTCCAACCGAAACCAATCCTACACGAGATTTTTTTACTAACTACAAATGATATTCATGAATCCAATAGTACACAAACATAACAAGTATGATAAGGATGCATACCCGCTATCGGCTCGGCTCCCTCTGCTTCTCCAACCGTAAACACACGTGGAGCGATGGCTAAACGCTTTGGTGGCGGCGGAAGTGCTGCATTGCCCCTCCTCGGACAATCTCTGAATATGTGTCCTGGCTGGTTACACCCGTAACAGTTCCTGTTAGCGGCTACTGGTGCTGTTGGCGCTCCAACCTGAGCGCGCGGAGGCCTCCTACAATCCCTCAAAAGATGTCCCAACAGACCACAGTTAGAACACTGGAAACATTCTCCAAAATGATGGCGACGACAACGCCCACAACGAGGTGTCCCGGTCTGCTCCCAAGTCCTCTTCTGAGAGGAAGAAGATCCTCCCGACTTAGGCTGAACTGCCCTGGAGTACTTCTGCTCCTCTGCCATACATTTCTCCTGCATAACTGTTTTCTCTACCAGATCCTCCAAACTGGTATAGGTGGCCATACTGCACCTACCGCGAAGTTCCACTCGCATCCCCTTTAAGAACCTCCTGATCAGATCCTCCTCATCCATACCATTACCCGCAAATCGGTGAAGCTGGCGAAACTCGTGCTCATACTCTCTCACAGACTTTCCACCCTGCCTCAAACTCTCAAAATCGTTTTTCTTCTCATCCAAAGCTTCTCTTGGAAAATACTTCTTGTTGAATGCATACAAGAAATCATCATAAGTCATCTCGCCACGGTGCATCACTCGCACTCCATCCCACCATACTGCTGCATCTCCGCGCAAATACAACTCAGCAATCCTAAGCTTGTGCCTTGGTGGGCATGAGATAGTGTTCAAACACTTATCCAAACTGTGCCTCCAATCGTGAGCAAGTGTAGGGTCCGTGGTACCACTGAAATGCTCCAAGTTCACATACTTCATCTGTGACAACACCCTGATAAATGTCTCATCAACCTCGGGTACATGCACTGGAAAAGCAGGCGGCGGCGGTGGAACCTGGAAGACCCCTGGAACTGGCTGAATAGGAACCTGCGGATACTGTGGCGCTGGGGCCTGCTGAGCTGGAACCTGATGATCATGCTGAACCTGAACTGGCGGAACCTGCTGCATATGAATCTGCGGACCCTGCTGCACATGAATCTGAGGACCATGCGGAACCTGCTGAGCTGCAGCCATCTGTCGAGTAACTTCTTGAGCAGCTACCCGGGAAGCCTCCTGAGCGGCTTGCCTGGCTGCCTCTTGGGCAATCTGCTGAACTGACTCCTGAATCATCTGTCTCATGGCATCCTGATCAATCTGCGGAGCAACGGGCTGCGGAACTGCGGGCTGAACATGCTCAGTCCTGAGCCTCTCTAGCATCTCTAGCGATTTGAGCACGGGTAGCTCTCCTCGGCGGCATCTGAAATGAAGGCAATTGAGTTAACTTCTGACTAAATCCAACAATTAAAGGAGTGATATCTAACGGAAAGGTGCTATTTTATTTTATTTTTAAAATCCCCATATCCCCATAAACATTTGAAAACCGATTAAAACCGAATAAAAACCGAGTCTCCAAAGATCGCCATCCCGGGTCGGAGCCGGGACGGAACACGGCTCTGATACCAAAAACTGACGCGACCGCGTCTGGCGAATAATATAAAATAATTCAAGATAAAATAACAATAAAATAAATAATAGCGCAGCGGGAATAATAATAATAATACGGATAATAAAATCCACGTCATATCATAAAGTCAAATACAATACCATAAAGTCAAATCCGAAAATAAACATTCGAAATATAAATAACAACAAAAGCCCGAAGGTCTGAAAATAGAAAGTAGCGTAAACGATAGAAGTCTGAAGGCCTAAAGGCCCAATAACGATAAAAGATAAAACGATAAAACGATAAAGCCCACGAGCCCAAATAGTAGCACTAGTCCGATATGATCACTCCTGCTCATCGGTCTCACCTGAAAGGGGAAAGAAAGAGGGGTGAGCAACAGGGGAGTCGCTCAGTGAGGTATGGAAAACTAAACCGCAAAGCACTGACTTGAGTAAATAGAACTCCCACTATGGAAGTCTAGTTCTAACATGAAACAAACACGGTGCCTATTACACCACATAGAACAACAATATATGTCTAGTGCACTTAGACATGCTACAAACAGATGCGATGATAGCACATAGATATACTCTCTGCACCCCGCATTTCCTCATAAGGATATAGATATATACACTCCATTTGCGTCGTAATACAGTGGTCCAAGCTGTACCCCGCTAACCTGATGGCGTCGTAAGTACAAACGTCTCTGTACCCCCGCAACTCTCCACAATCATAGGCGTCGTAAGCACAGACGTCATGTGCCCCCGCCAAACTCCTCAATCATAGGCGTCGTAAGTACAAACGTCTCTGTACCCCCGCCAATCTCCACACATGGACTCGCTTATATATATATTTACATATGTATAACAATTCTTAGCATCAATCAATTCACTCAATCGTTGAATCCTCTATTATCCTATTTCCGGTTTAACAATCAATAATAATAAACAAACAAGACGATCAAACAGACTCAATTCACACAGACATATCATGTTTCGAGACTACACTACGATAGGAAGAATTCTATACTGGTACGGGATTTACGGAATAGACCCTCACCTTAGCAAATGAAGAGAAGTGGTATCTATGAACTCCAGCTGCTCAAATAGACTCCAAATCTGAAACCACGGCGAAAATTCGAGTCAAAACGCCTTTCGAACGACTCAAAACGGGCGCCTAAAGAAAAGTCAACCCGCTGGTCAAAAGTCAACCCGGTCAACCTTTGACCAGAAATCAATTTGATTCAACCAATTGGTTTTCCTTAACCGATTTTAAATTGATTTTAACCAACGGTTTACCCTAACCGAAATTCAATTGATTTTAACCGTCCGGTTTACTCTAACCAAATCGCAATCAATTAAACCGATCAAACCGACCGGTTAACCGAGTCACCGAGTTGACTCACCGGGTCGACTCAGCCGAGTCGGCCGAGTCGCCGGCGAGTCACCGGTGGCGGTAAACGGCGGCGACGGCGGAGGGCGGCGGTGGCTTACCGGCGGAGGACGGCGGAGCGGCGGCGGAGAACGGCGGTGGCCGGCGGCGGAGAACGGCGGTGGCCGGCGGCGGAGGCGATTTCCGGCGGCGGCGCGTGGACGACACGCGTGACGACGACCCAACTTCCGGAGGCGCGTACGGCTTCGTCTGAGCTCCGATTGCGGCGATTCTGGTGTCTACGGATTCGTCTCGACGAGAGGAACACGATGGTGGTCTTGCATGCAAGAAATTCTCAACGGTTAGGGAGTTATGGTTGATTTACTAAAACGGCCGAAACTAAACCTAAAATACAAAGGGTTTCCGGCGGTTACCTAAGGTGATTAACGGTGGTGACTGGCTGGACGTGATCACTGGACGCGGTGGCTCCGGCGACGAGCTCAGGTGACTCTCTCACTACAAAAGATCACAACTCCACTCTCTATCTCTCTCTCTCAAACTTTTCTTGATAACTTGGTGGAGAAAACAAAGTAGATGAGCTGGTATTTATAGGCAAATATTAGACCTTTGGGTGAGTGCATGGGCGTTAGCATGCTAACGAACTCTGTGACCGAAATCGGGTCGTTACATCTCCATTCGTGATCTTGGAGGTGTACTCCTTTGCGAACAGGACATTGGACACGATCTTGGCAATGATCCGGATAGCAGGGTTCCGGATCTGCGACTGATAAGCCTTGCGAGAGGTGAACTTGCCGGCCGCGATGAGATCCCAAAAGGTGTCTGGCGGCTTGAACTTCTTTTCCACTGAAACTCCCTTTGGCGTGTCTGCAATCTCGAGTAGCGCGTTCAGATCGTTGAGAGAGATGGTGCAGAACTTGCCATCAGCCATGAAGGAGAAGGAGCAGTTCTCGTACGTAGGCGCATTCGGGTTCTGGTAAGTGATCCTGCGCGAGCACTTGCCTGACCAAGTCTGGGTAGAGAACCTGGGCCTGGTAGCAGAAAGGCATGAATCCCATAGCTTGCATCGTGTCGAACACCTCAGTGTCAAGGCCTAGAGCGCCTAGTGTTGGCTGGTGCACGAACCGCGTGGGCAGGATCTCTGCTAGGAGGAGCCTGTTGTATATCGCTGCCGACTCCTTGTCCCATCCCTCAACGTTGAAGTCAAGGAGCATCGGATCATTGAGGTCGATGGGCTCGCCCTCATTCTTGTTCGGCCATGGGTAACCAGGTGGAGCACTCGCGGCTGGAGAAGCTGTGCTCTTGGCTATTCTAGCGTTTCTCATCTTTGGAGGCATCTGCAAAACAACAGCAAAACCCAACATCAGCACAGTTCGTCAGTTGTTCTAGCAACGATGGAACAATCCAATCTTCTTGTTCTATCCAAGTCTGTGGGAACCGAAATTCGCACTGTCGATTTTAGTTAAGTTTAAACGTAGGAAAACTAAGTTGACCTAGCTTTCCCCGAGGATCCCGGCTATCTGCTGGGCCACGCACGACGAAGTTAATACGAGTTTAGTTTGGGAATAAATGCGTAAAATAAAGAGCGCAAAAGAAAGAATCTTATTTCCGAATTCGCGGAGAGCGTTGGAACAACAGGTCGAGATCTCGGCCGCAAGAGATGTCGATCGTCGCTAGTCTCAAAACCTAGATCTAACCTAGTTGAGTCGCAGCTCGCTAAAAAGGAAATAAAAGCCTAAGTTCTAAGTTGCTCTAGAGTGGTTTCTTTCTTCTGATTTCGGATCCCCTTTCCTCTGCTCCTAGCCTTGCTTATATACTCCCATATGACAGTCTATTCTTCATGGGCTGAGTCTGCCGCGAGCTGGGATTTTTCCATTTTCGTCGGCCTTCGTGTTTATCGGGAAAGTTGACATTTATCCTTTCGGAAGTTTAACATTTATCTTGTTATGTGAAGATAATTGTAAACCGTCGTATCTATCTTTTAGAAAATCTTAAATGGGCTGTCCGATCGGGTTTGGTCCCTTTCGGGCCGTCTTCCGGACTTCCGTTGTTTTCTACGATTTCTTTGAAAGAATGCTCCTACTTGGATGTCGAGTCTTTCGGAAGATCTTCGATCCATTGCTGAGGCGAATGGTGTTTTAAGATAACCATCACCGTTTTATACGAAGTCTTTCTGTCCGTTGACGCCTTACGGGTTCTCCGAAATCTTGGAGCAGGAAAAGGAGTTTTGTTTGCGGGATCTCGGAAAGTCGCAAAACACGGATTTCTGGCTACCCGGGGGCCTAGAATTTACGCACGAAGACTAGCCGCCCGACGACCCGAGCCAGCACGGGGATAGCCGCCCGGTGACCACGGCCGGCACGGGCGCTAGCCGCCGGCTACGGCAAGCACGGGGGCTAGCCGCCCGGCGGCCAGCACGGGCGCTAGCCGCCGCCGGCTACGGCCAGCACGGGCGCTAGCCGCCGCCGGCTACGGCCAGCACGGGGGCTAGCCGCCCGGCGGCCACGGCCAGCACGGGCGCTAGCCGCCGGCGGCCACGGCCAGCACGGGGGCTAGCCGCCCGGCGGCCACGGCCAGCACGGGCGCTAGCCGCCGGCGGCTACGGCCAGCACGGAGGCTAGCCGCCCGGCGGCCACGGCCGCGACCGGAGTCGGCTGCTCGGTTCCTTCGGCTTGTGCGTGTTTTTGCGTTCATTTTAGTTTTCCGTAGGTTTTTCCTTGTGTAGAAAATGTTTCTAGCCGTTGATTTCGAGATGATTAATCTCGAACTTAATATTTTTCCAAGGTTTCTCGATTAACAATTAGTCTCTCGAGGTTGCTCTAACATCTTTCATGTTTTTCCGAGACTTTCGGACATCGATTTCGTTTTGACCGATTTTGACCCCAACAGTTAGCCCCCCAGCTAGCTAGGAGCCGTAGGGTTTGTAGGTCCTAGCTTGCAGTATGGTTCTGATACAGCCTGGGAATCAGACTATATGAATTGATGAACTGAGGTTCAACCTGAAAACAAAGAAGATAGATTTTTATGAGTTTTATGAGTTTTTATGAAGCAAAATAGAAACAAATGAAATATGAATGGACTGAGGATTATATGATGAACTAAATAAGACAAATAAGCAAGGGAAAAAGGATAGATAAGATGGAATTAAGCTGCTGGTCGTGTGACACTCTCAGCCTAATTAGTTGATGGATTGAAGTGGAGTTGTGGATGAAGGTTTGATTGAATCTCTCAGTCAGATGGGATGCTGGATGAGATGGATTGAATAGACACCACAAAGCTCTGTAAAAGGAGACTTTGATAAGCCTGGTTGCTCAAGAGCTGCTTCTCACAAACTCAAAAGACTTCAAACAATAGTTTTTAAGAAAACTAGTAAACTGCATTTTCATTCATAAAATTCAAGGGTGATTAACAAAGACAAACTAAATGAGCTTATATAGGCTCGACCTTGGGACATTCTAACAGTCTAAAATTGACTAAAGGAAACAAATAAAATCAAAATAAAACTCTTGGAAGCAAAGGCTTTGATGGCTCCAAAGAAATAGCCTTTAGCTTGATTTATGCTCTCTTCAAAGGGGAAACTTGATCTGATCTTGTATCTTGATATCTTCTTGAACCTGGATGGTTTAAGGGGATAAGTGAGCTTCCTGGGAATCTTCTTGATAGCTTGGAAGGTGCTGAGGTCGTGCATAAACTCAGGGAAAAAGAGCTGTTGGAGTTTGAATGCAAGAATCTCCATATAAGGCAGCTTGGTGTAAATGGGGATCCTCCTGATCCTATGATGGTTGGTGCATGGTATGAACTTGTAGAAATCCTCTTGAATGACTATAATGTCTTCTGGAAGTCTTGGACTGATCTTATTGTCTTCTGGTCGGAGTTGGTTTGGTTGGAAATGATCAAACCGAAAGATTGTCCAATCTTTCCATAAATAGCTCCGGTTTGATTTAAGTGAGTCTTCATTGAACCAACTGATCTCCTGGGGTCTGGTGTAGCTAAGGACTTCTTCAATACCTCCTGATTGGTTGGAATGATCTCCTGGACGCCAATGTCTGGTTTGAAGCTGATTGGACCGGTTAGCTTCCAATTGAGGCAAGTGTAGAACTGGTTTGACCGGTTCTGGCAAATTGGGCATAACTCCTGATTTCCGTGGCCATTTCTCCTGATACTGGGCTTTATGGAAAGGTGAGAGACTCCTCTTGAATCCTATGATCGGCTTTGGTTCAGGCTGCTCCTTCATTGGGCTTGAATCTCCTTCAAAAGTCGGGTACTCGCAGATGGATGGGCTGGGGAATCTCCGGTTTGTAAAATTCATAACTCCTTGGTCCGGTAAGCTTTTCTGGATATTACAATTGGGATGGACTCCTTCTTGAGTGTAGAATCCATTAAAATTTGTTTCACTCCAAAACTCCTTTTGGTTGTCGAGATATATGCCATGGACTGGACCTATGTCGCTGGTACCTCCAAAGTGGCCGGTTTGGACTGCTTGGTTGACCTCTGGTTCAACCACTGGTTTGATGGCCGCATCATTCCCTCCCCCTTGTGAATGTTTTGACCTCAAAACTGGATAACCTTATACACCACAATAGAGCAAGTCAGGTTTCATTCTCATTTGGGAGTTTAGAACCTTACCTTAATGATACAATTTTGGTTTGGTGTTGCATGATGCATCTGGTGGCTCTTCTTTGGACAGATAGGAAAGGATCACGCCTCTGCTATGTTTATGGTCATTGCATCTCTTCTGGAGTGGATGGTCCTTCATATTATTAGGGGCCATGTTTCTGGTCCTTCTTGGAGTTGATCTTCCTAGCAACACAAGATAATCTGGTGGGATATCTTTGAAGCTTTCTTCTTTGCAACCTGAAAATTTCTCAACTTTCTGGACAAAAAGCAAGTGCATTATATCTGTGTTTGGACACTGATAAAAATAATTTGAAATTTCCAGACTTACTTTGATAGCTTCCACAAGTTGAAAAATGATTTTCTTCTTTGGGCAACATGTGTTGGCTTGCTGCCTTCTTTGCACCTTTTGTGTTTGGCTGATGTGAACTTCTACTTCTCTTATTCCTGGATCAAAATTTCTTGGCAAAAGCAAGTGCATCACATCTGGAAAATCAAGTGATAAAGACATTTTAAAATTGAGAAGACTTTCCTTACCCATGCTGACTTTGAATGGCATTTGTTCAACATCTCTTTGAACTAGTTTCTGGACAGCATCTATTGACATCATGGTTAAGGCTTCTTCTTGCAAGATTTTATCACGAATTGGAATGCCTTTTTCTTTGCTTATACCTGGGTCAAAACATCTTGGCAAAGACAAGTGTATTATACCAAAGTAAAGGAATTTATAAACTGATGAAAACAAAGAACAAAGAACCTTACTTTCAGCTGTGGCAGCAAGAAATTTTAATTCTTTGTTTGGCTTGCTCTCACCTTGGTCTCCTGTACCTATTTCACTTTCCCTTGGACAAGACAAGTGCATTAATCTTATCATGGAAATAATAATAGCATTCTGATCCATAGTGAAATTTACCTCAGGTTTTGGCACTTGAACAATTATTTGTTCAGATTTTGGTTTCCACTTGTGGTGTGGATTTTGATTGAGCTCATGGCCTGGCTCGGCCCTTAGTACTTCAGTAAGCATAGAGCTCTCATCTGGTATCCCTGTACCAAGAATATAAAAATTTAAACCAGTATCTAAAGTTGTTGTTAAACACTTACCTTGGTTTGATACTTTGATTACTGGTTTTGCTTCTTTAAGCAACAAATCATTTCTTCCAGCCTCACTTATGGCTTCCTCCTCTTTAGCAATGCCATGCTGGTAGACTAGATCTTCTCTTTTAATGCACAATACCTTTTGACAAAGACAAGTGCATTATACAAGAATTTGGAAACAACAAATCAGATTGAACAAAACTATCACTCATTTTAAACAATTCAGTTTTAGTTTCTAGTGATGTTTCTTTCAATGCTTGTTTAGTGGGGCAAGTCACAGCAAAGTGTCCTCTTTTATGACATCTATAACATGTCTGATCTTTTAAATTTTTAAAGTTAGAAGACTTACCTTGGGTTGATGCCTCTTCTTTCTTTTGGTTTGGAATCTCCATTTTTCTTGGAAATAAATCATGGACAACTCTTGATTCCAACAAGGGTGTGGAGTTCAGATTTTGCTGGACCTCAGGACCTGTCTTAACATTCTTTGACAAAGACAAGTGACTTATACCAGTGGAAGAAGATTCATAAACAAAATTTTCAAGTATAGGACTTACCTTAGCCTTTACTTGCATAGTATCTAGCAATGGTTTTGCTTTGGTTCTGATCAAAGTGTTTTGGCCGACACTTCTACTCTCCATGGCCTTTGGGATGTCACTTTTCTGGTCTAAGCATTGGACAATGGCGTGCCCCTGGTTTGGTTGCAAGTTGGCTTGTTGAGACCAGCCTCTCTTACTCTCTTGTGCAACAACTTTTCTAGCATCTTTGGAACCATGAGTTGGGTACCTCCTTGGATAAAGTTCCTTGATTTCAGAACTTGTAAAATCTGGTGCAAACTCATGTCTCATGACTTCCTTAAGAGCTCTCCACGTTCTGATAGTTGGTTCCTTGTAAAACCTCCTATCATCTTCTTCTTGTACCCACCATTTGAAGGCTTCTTCTCTAAGTAGATCAATGGCATAAGCTAGCCTCTCTTCCCTCATGATGTTGTTGTAATGAAACCATTCATCAAGGTTTCTCTCCCATCTAAGATAACCTCTTTTTCCTGAAAATTTAAAGAGTTCAACTTTATTAGCAAAAGAGTTATAATCTAAATGAGAATTAACAACATTAAGTTTGGGGGTTTTAGAATTTGGATTTTTATTGATCCTTGAAGGATCTGGTGGTTTGGGCTCGACATAGACAGCCTCTTGTGCATCTCCAAATCTTCTTTTTCCTGGCTGTGGACGTTGGCCTTGTGCCTTTCTTCTTTTCCTCAACTGAGCAATCTGTTCAACTTCTTGCAAAGCTGTCGAATGTTGGTTCTGTTTGGCCATCTGATATTGGTTGTGTGCTTCTCCTACCATGGCTTCCTGAAACCACTTTCAAAGATCAAGTGAAGAATAGAGAATTCTGATTGAACCAAAATAAACCCAATGCAATAATGCAACTTTAAACTAAACCGAGAAATATGCAATTATGAACCGATATGAAATAAACTATGAAATAAAAACTTTTTATTTTTCTTTTCTGATGCAAGCACGAAATGGTTCAACTAATATGATATGAAACAAGAACTAGGATGATTTTTTTTGAATTTTCAGATTTTATATGCAATGCAAACAGAAATGGAAACAACTTAAATGCAGATTTTTTAAAACTTTTTGAAAATGAAAACAATTAGCTAAATGAATGCAAACACTTTTTTTTTATGAATGCAAATATCAAAATGATGAATCAAATATGATATGCACGAAATTAAAATGATATGCTTTTTTTTTTTTAACTTTGCAATGCAAGAATCAAAATAATGCAAAATGCAGATTTTTCTTTTTTTTTTGAAATGAATGCACAAAATATAAATATGGCAAATGGAGCTGGGCAATGAATGCAAACAAGCTAATGAAAAAAAATTTGAATCCTAGATGATCTACACGAAAATAAAATTGTCTTCCTCTTTTTATAAAATTTTTTTTGAATGCAACAAGAACACAAAAAAATGCAGAAACTGTTTTTATGGTTTTTGGACTTATAAATGCAAAGCAAATATGAAATGCAAGGATAGAATGAACCTGGGTCAGGAGCTTAGGCTCTGATACCAAATGATACAGCCTGGGAATCAGACTATATGAATTGATGAACTGAGGTTCAACCTGAAAACAAAGAAGATAGATTTTTATGAGTTTTATGAGTTTTTATGAAGCAAAATAGAAACAAATGAAATATGAATGGACTGAGGATTATATGATGAACTAAATAAGACAAATAAGCAAGGGAAAAAGGATAGATAAGATGGAATTAAGCTGCTGGTCGTGTGACACTCTCAGCCTAATTAGTTGATGGATTGAAGTGGAGTTGTGGATGAAGGTTTGATTGAATCTCTCAATCAGATGGGATGCTGGATGAGATGGATTGAATAGACACCACAAAGCTCTGTGAAAGGAGACTTTGATAAGCCTGGTTGCTCAAGAGCTGCTTCTCACAAACTCAAAAGACTTCAAACAATAGTTTTAAGAAAACTAGTAAACTGCATTTTCATTCATAAAATTCAAGGGTGATTAACAAAGACAAACTAAATGAGCTTATATAGGCTCGACCTTGGGACATTCTAACAGTCTAAAATTGACTAAAGGAAACAAATAAAATCAAAATAAAACTCTTGGAAGCAAAGGCTTTGATGGCTCCAAAGAAATAGCCTTTAGCTTGATTTATGCTCTCTTCAAAGGGGAAACTTGATCTGATCTTGTATCTTGATATCTTCTTGAACCTGGATGGTTTAAGGGGATAAGTGAGCTTCCTGGGAATCTTCTTGATAGCTTGGAAGGTCCTGAGGTCGTGCATAAACTCAGGGAAAAAGAGCTGTTGGAGTTTGAATGCAAGAATCTCCATATAAGGCAGCTTGGTGTAAATGGGGATCCTCCTGATCCTATGATGGTTGGTGCATGGTATGAACTTGTAGAAATCCTCTTGAATGACTATAATGTCTTCTGGAAGTCTTGGACTGATCTTATTGTCTTCTGGTCGGAGTTGGTTTGGTTGGAAATGATCAAACCGAAAGATTGTCCAATCTTTCCATAAATAGCTCCGGTTTGATTTAAGTGAGTCTTCATTGAACCAACTGATCTCCTGGGGTCTGGTGTAGCTAAGGACTTCTTCAATACCTCCTGATTGGTTGGAATGATCTCCTGGACGCCAATGTCTGGTTTGAAGCTGATTGAACCGGTTAGCTTCCAATTGAGGCAAGTGTAGAATTGGTTTGACCGGTTCTGGCAAATTGGGCATATCTCCTGATTTTCGTGGCCATTTCTCCTGATACTGGGCTTTATGGAAAGGTGAGAGACTCCTCTTGAATCCTATGATCTGCTTTGGTTCAGGCCGCTCCTTCATTGGGCTTGAATCTCCTTCAAAAGTCGGGTACTCGAAGATGGATGGGCTGGGGAACCTCCGGTTTGTAAAATTCATAACTCCTTGGTCCTGTAAGATTTTCTGGATATTCCAATTGGGATGGACTCCTTCTTGAGTGTAGAATCCATTAAAATTTGTTTCACTCCAAAACTCCTTTTGGTTGTCGAGATATACGCCATGGACTGGACCTATGTCGCTGGTACCTCCAAAGTGGCCGGTTTGGACTGCTTGGTTGACCTCTGGTTCAACCACTGGTTTGATGGCCGCATCAGGTTCGTGAGGAAAGTATGGAGACGAAATCGTGTCGAAGGTCGGGGTGAATAGTCAAATCCTTGCCTATAAAGACTTGTCAATTCTTTACCATTCTTATTTCACCCAAGAATCTTAAGTTAATCTCTCTCTTGCAAATTCTCTCTCTACCTTTAAGAAAAGAATGACTTCAAGATCAAAATCCTCGAGGAGGCAGTCTCACTCGTCTTCGGATAGTTTCCATGCCGAGGAGGAAGTTCCGAAACCCGAGGTTCCAGAGATTGACAGGAGCGTGTATTGCGACACCGTCTTCGGTTCTGATGCTCCCCTTCCCGTGATCCCGATTCCCCGGCGACCTCTGAGGGCGCGTAAGGAAACTGACTCACCGAGCGAAGTATCCCCTGAATATCTCGGAACTCTTCGAGAGTTTTATGAGGTTCCGAAGGGAGTCATGTTTCGCATTCCTCGTGGGAATGAGAGTTCGGAGCATCCTCCGAAGGGTTACTTTACTTGCTACGAGGCGTTCCTAACGCAATGCCGACTGTGGTTCCCAATCCCTGGGGTCATTGTTCAGGCTCTCGACCGTTTCGGAATCGTAATCAGCCAGCTGAACGTGCCGGCTTTGGAAAGCTGGCTTGGCGTTGTGATTTTGAGTTACGAGTTAGGGATGGACCTTAGCCCTGCTGACTTCGAAGGGTTGTGGAACTCCAAGACGACGAGCATCAATGGAGTACACTCCATGAAAGCGAGGAACAATTTTTCGGTAATCCATGGAGTCACCTCGCACGCCAAGGATTACGTTGACCGTTTCTTTTTCGTGAGGATAGATGGAGAGTCTGTCGAGGAAGGCTTTCTCCACCTATTCCCGACGGACTGGTTGTACCAACAAGGTAAGATTGTCGCATCCCCTTTCTTAGAATCCGAAAAGCGAGTACTGAACGTGTGTGTTTTTTTTTTTTAGAGAACAGGTGTCTCACCCATGTTCCTTCCGATCTTTCGACCAAGAGAGACATTTTTAGGACAATGCCTTGTTCCTGGAACTCCTTTACTCTTGACCGGATTCGAGGGGCGGTCGCGCTTCACCGATCGCGAGGCGGTACGCGGCCCTGTGTCAATGATGGATCCTACGCTTTTGCCCCTTCAAGGCGGAGGCGGAGATCTCGGAAGGATAAAGGGATTGCTTTCGAGGCCTCTTCGGGAAATGGTGAGCTGCCGAGATACGATCCTGACTTCACTACAGAGAATCAGGGTGTTCCTCCCCCGGGCGACTTCTTTGATGAACTCCCTCTGGCGTTTTCCCGTGACGAGTCTTTGGACAACGAGGAGAGGGACAAGGTGACTGCGGAGGGTGCTCGCTTGGTCAACGAGGTTTGTTTTCGAAACTTGAGTAAATCCCCTTTTCTTTTTATTTGACCTCGACTTCTTTGTAGGCCGTGAGAGTGTGGAACGCATCGATCGATGGAAGTTTCCGTACTGCCCGGCTGGCCCGTTTCAAAGCGGAGGAAACCGAAAGGGAGTTCGCCAAGTATCGGTTGGAGGTGGAGGAGCAAAAACGCCGGAAAGCCGAGGTCCAGGCTCGAGCCCCCGTTCGTGCGGAAAGGAGCGGGCGGAGAAGAGCTGCTGCCGAGCTGAACCGAAGGGCCGAAATTTTTTCTACCGAATTCGAAGCGTACAAAGAGGCTCAGGACTTTCTAGGCGATTTTCGCGAGTGTCGTGGTTCGGTCGGTACTCTACACAAGATGCAGCGTGAGGGTTTCTCTCTTTCCGGCGAACTTGCCGCGATGGATGGCTCGATGAGAATATGCGCTAACGCCGAATCCTTTGTTCCTCCGATCGAAGGGAGAATTCGAGAGTTGTGGAATCATATCCAAGTCTCGGAAGATACGGTGGATGTAGGTGCGGGTTTGAATGCAGGCGACGGGGGTGAAGAGGTCGACCAGCCCGACTCCTTGTTTGGAATATCTCTAACCGATTGTTATGCATTCGATTATAATTTGTGATAGGCCAAGTGTGGCTGTTTGTATGTATGTGTTGCGACCCTTAGGAGGTCGCGTGACTTTGTGTTTCTCGGGATTGGCCGTTGGTGGCTTTTGAATCCCTGCTATGAATGCTTTTATGAATTCTGCGTTTTGATTTATACTTTCGTCAAGTGTAGAGGGTTTGAATACGTGCAGTCACTTCGTATTCAATCTCTTTTTTTTGTCGCTTGATCCGTAGGTTACTTTGTATCGAACGTTAGGTTTGTAAGCGATAAGAGGCAAATTTTGGAATCTCGTATTCTGGATACTTATGCCTATGAGATGTCTTAGATACCAGCAAGGCCGTGTTTAGGGCAAGACCTAGGTCTACTTTCGGACTGAAGCTGTGCGATGACAAATCGGCTTTCGTTTTGCCTGTTTGCGATTTCGACCTGACTCGTACCGTTTTAGAATCTGCGAAGTGCTTATCGGCTTATATGATTCGTTTGGATACGAGTCGAGCTACTTCCTTTACGAAGAGCTAACCAAAATTTGTATTTTTTTTGTATAGCGCGCTATGGTATCCTTGTCGGATGCAAGAGGACTTCGTTAGAAGCCAGACTACGAATTTGATTGAGTGAAACGTTTCTATGTTTTTCCGTCGGGGCCAATCGACGGAAATGAACTTTAGAGTCGCGGACAGACTGTTTGATAGAGTTTTTTAGAGTCGCGGATGGACTGTTTGGAGGAGAATGGAGAATCAAGACTTTTCGGGAACTAACGACGTCTCGCGTTCCTCAAAGATATGATTTTCGTTTTCCGTAATGTTTATGCGTTGAGTAAGCATTTGAATTAAAGACTTTATAATGTAGAGTAAGCATTTGTCCCCATCTCCCCCCCCCCTTTTTTGTGGGGGGGATAGCTGAACTCGTCGGGCTGCGACGAGCTGCCTACGTACCTCTTGCGAGGATCAAGCCATCTTGTAGTTCTGTTTCTATCACGGTAGCTATTACTCCACGATTTCCGGCGCCTTGACTGTTTCAGCTAAGTCGGTGGTCGCGTTGGGAGTTAGGTCATCCGTTCTTTCGGTGATGGACTCGAGGATTTTCCCGCAATCCTGAGTTGTGGCCTGTTCGGACAAATCCGAGCTGTTCTTTGCTGAGTTCTCGGAGATACTCAGATGCTTCTTAGTTCGCTTCGGGTTAGCTACTGGGGCGTTCCGATTGCTGCGCAATTTATGTTCGGCCAACCGCTGTTCTAGTCGGTGTTGGAAACTTGACGCTGAGATGGTAAGTGGACGGGACTGCCTTCATGGCGTTTATCCAAGGAGTTCCCATTATGGCGTTATAGATAGCCGGGTTATCCACTACCGCGAATTCGACGATCTTCGTGACTTCTTTAGCCATGACCGGGAGTCTGATTTTTCCGAGGGTCATGGACGTGACGCCCGAGAATCCAGTCAACGGTCTTGATTCTGGGATGACTTCTCCGAGGGGTATGTTCATCCTCTGCAGAGTGTCGCGGAACATGATGTTGACCGTGCTTCCTGTGTCGATGAGGATGCGGCCGACTTCGAGATCCTGAATCACCAAGTCGATGACCAGAGGATCGTAGTGGGGTTTATCGAGTCCGGCCGTATCCTGTTCCTCGAAGATGATTGCGTGATTGGGAACGTCGTCCTCTGGACACCATCCGGGGCTTGTTTCGGCCCTCCGTCCGTAGGCTTTGATCGACGAAACAGAGTCCTGGTAAAAATGTGATCCTCCGATGATCATGTTGATCCTTTGGCGGTTGTTGTTGTTTCCTTCGCCGTCTTGTCTCCGTCCGCGTTTTTCGCCCGATTGAGTTCCAGGAGCGTTATTCTCGGGATTGGCTGCGTCGGTCTTCGGCGGACGGTCAGAATCTAGGAGCAGGTCTTTCACGCTCCTGACCGTTGCTAGTTCGCCGGCAAGCAGCTTCGTAATGAGTCTAGCGCCGAGGACTTTGCAGTTGGCGGTGGAGTGACCTCTCGTCTGATGGAACTCGCAGCTGGAATTGTCCTTGTACGAGTTCCGCGTCCAAGTGTTTCCGGCGGTCCTTCCTTGTTCGGAATTGACGGCGTAGTTATGTTCGCCTTGGACGTCTGCCCCTTCGTGATGGACGTACTTGTCGTTACGAGAGGTTTTCTTCTTGCCGGACGCTTTCTACGGTCCATGCTTTTGCGCTAGGACTTTCATCTCTTCTTCAATGATGATGAAATCCGTCGTGCGTGGCCTCTCCAAAGAAATCCACTTTCGGAATTTCGATTTGTACCAGAGGTTTTTTCTCAGGGCGTCGATGGCGACTCTGTCGCTGAGGCCTGTTACCCTGGACATCACGAGTTTGAACCTCCTTATGTAGTCGCGGAGCGGTTCATCTTCCTTTTGAATTAGACTCCAAAGGTCTATGTCGGAAGTTTCCATGTCCATGAACATGGAGAATTGCTTCAGAAAAGCTGAAGCAAGCTGGCGGAAACTTCCGATGGAGTTTCTTTTCAAGTGTGAGAACCACTCGAGCGCAGCACCTCTGAGGTTCTCGACGAATAGGAGACAGCAGCCGACGTCCTGTTCCCGCTCCGGAAGTTTAGACCTCGCCATCGCAATCTGGAAGGACTGCATATGTGCCTTTGGATCTGTGGTTCCGTCGTAGGTGGGAAGCTTTATTTTCCCAGGATCTGAGACTAGTGCGTCCGTGATTCGAGAGGTGAACGGAGTCTTTCTCGATTCCTCGAGGAGTAGGTCGATCTCGGGGGCAGTGCTGGTTGCGTGGTGAATCTGCGATTTTACCGCTTTCACCTCGGCTGCAGTTTTTGCGATGTACTCGCGCAAATCATGGATCTCCTTGGCGCCGTTCGCGCTCCTTTGTCTACGTTGGCTGCGATAGGCCCGAGTCTGGTCTTCAGCCAACCTCTCTTGCTCTGACCAGTAGAGGTCTTCTTCCTCTTCTGTCATGGGTTTTTCGAAGGCTGCCGCCAGCCGAGCTGACTGACTTTGGGTCCTTCTGTGGTGGATGTCGGCGTCTTCGTCGGACGGATCCGATTGATCGTTGATATCCAGATTGATTCTTTCGACGTCGTCTCCTTTGTTTTCCCTTGCGGGAGGTGGGAGGTTATCCGTCGTTTTCTTCTGCCCCGCCGGAGTGGTATCGTCAGGGATGAGTTCCGGGGATTTTCTCGGGGCATCTTTTTCTTGGTCTCCGGCAGTTCTGAAGTCGAGCCTCCTGACACGCCTCACCTTGGTGGATCCGCGCGGGAGTTTTCTTTTCGATGTTAAGGTATTGACCTGTTTAGCGAGTGAAGCCATTAGTTTCTCTTGTTCTTCCGACCGTTTCTGGGCGGTGGTGAACAGTTCCTTCACCTGGTCCAGCATCGCGGTGTTTGCTTCGGAAGTGACCGTCGATACGTTTCCGGCAGGAGTCTTCTCAGCGTTGGCATCGGCGGCTGGTCCGTCGTGCGTTTACTTGTCTTTTTCCGCGTTAGCAGACATGCTTAACTGGGCGTGCGTAGTTGCGAGAAAGATAAATCCGTGTATCCCCCTCCTTCTAGCGCCAAACCGAAATTCGCACTGTCGATTTTAGTTAAGTTTAAACGTAGGAAAACTAAGTTGACCTAGTTTTCCCCGAGGATCCCGGCTATCTGCTGGGCCACGCACGACGAAGTTAATACGAGTTTAGTTTGGGAATAAATGCGTAAAATAAAGAGAGCAAAAGAAAGAATCTTATTTCCGAATTCGCGGAGAGCGTTTGAACAACAGGTCGAGATCTCGGCCGCAAGAGCTGTCGATCGTCGCTAGTCTCAAAACCTAGATCTAACCTAGTTGAGTCGCAGCTCGCTAAAAAGGAAATAAAATCCTAAGTTCTAAGTTGCTCTAGAGTGGTTTCTTTCTTCTGATTTCGGATCCCCTTTCCTCTGCTCCTAGCCTTGCTTATATACTCCCATATGACGGTCTATTCTTGATGGGCTGTGTCTGCCGCGAGCTGGGCTTTTTCCATTTTCGTCGGCCTTCGTGTTTATCGGGAAAGTTGACATTTATCCTTTCGGAAGTTTAACATTTATCTTGTTATGTGAAGATAATTGTAAACCGTCGTATCTATCTTTTAGAAAATCTTAAATGGGCTGTCCGATCGGGTTTGGTCCCTTTCGGGCCGTCTTCCGGACTTCCATTGTTTGCTACGATTTCTTTGAAAGAATGCTCCTACTTGGATGTCGAGTCTTTCGGAAGATCTTCAATCCATTGCTGAGGCGAATGGTGTTTTAAGATAACCATCACCGTTTTATACGAAGTCATTCTGTCCGTTGACGCCTTACGGGTTCTCCGAAATCTTGGAGCAGGAAAAGGAGTTTTGTTTGCGGGATCTCGGAAAGTCGCAAAACACGGATTTCTGGCGACCAGGGGGCCTAGAACTAACGCACAAAGACTAGCCGCCCGACGACCCGAGCCAGCACGGGGCTAGCTGCCCGGCGACCACGGCCGGCACGGGCGCTAGCCGCCGGCGGCTACGGCCAGCACGGGGGCTAGCCGCCCGGCGGCCACGGCCAGCACGGGCGCTAGCCGCCGGTGGCCACAGCCAGCACGGGCGCTAGCCGCCGCCGGCCACGGCCAGCACAAACGCTAGCCGCCGCCGGCCACGGCCAGCACGGGGGCTAGCCTCCCGGCGGCCACGGCCAGCACGGGCGCTAGCCGCCGGCGGCTACGGCCAGCACGGGGGCTAGCCGCCCGGCGGCCACAGCCGCGACCAGAGTCGGCTGCTTGGTTCCTTTGGCTTGTGCGTGTTTTTGCGTTCTTTTTAGTTTTCCGTAGGTTTTTCCTTGTGTAGAAAACGTTTCTAGCCGTTGATTTCGAGATGATTAATCTCGAACTTAATATTTTTCCAAGGTTTCTCGATTAACAATTAGTCTCTCGAGGTTGCTCTAACATCTTTCATGTTTTTCCGAGACTTTCGGACATCGATTTCGTCTTGACCGATTTTGACCCCAACAAAGTCCATCGATTACTAGACAACCTACACAAGCCTCAATCTCAACAGTAGAAATCGCAAAGGCCAAGAATCACAAGCAACAAATCGGTTCCTCTTACATTGAAAATCAATCATGAGTTCAATCCTAGTAGCAAGTATACTATCAAGAGCTACAACCTAGGATGAAATCGCAAAGCATAAAGGAAAGAGAGAACTCAAGAAATCACTCCCAAATCGCGATTTGCATGCGCAAAAAAGGGGGAGAGTTCTTGTCCGATTACCTTGATTGGAGAGGTGATTCCTGCAAAACAACCCAATCTCAAGAGAATCCCAAGAGGTTAGAACCAAAATCGATGAGGAAGAGAGGATGTGTGTTCGCGATTTTTGGGTTCTAAAGGGGGGGGGGGGTTTTGCGGCGAGAGAGATGAAGTGGGGAAGTGGAGTGTTTGGGCCTTAAATAGGTCCATCAAAACCGCTTCCCCTTCTCTTTTTTTTTTCTTATTATATTTTTCTTTTTTTTTTTGTTCGAGCACTTACCTGGGAACAATCGGCGGAACAACCGCTGGAGTGCTCTCCTGGAGTGATCTCGAGTTTTCTTGATTTTTCAACCTGCAAGTTAGATCCTAGAAAGATAAAGACAAAAGGAAAACAATATTTACACTCACCAGTGGGTTGCCTCCCACCAAGCGCTTGTTTTCTGTCACTAGCTTGACTTCAATGAGCCGATTAGGCTTGCGGGGGATCGCTTAAGGGTATCTCTACACCTTCAGCGATTGTTGTATCAGCAAGATATGGCTTTAGACGCTGACCATTGACAACAAATTCTCCACCTCTTGTGTCTAGTAACACAACAGCTCCATAAGGGCGAACCTCCTTAAAGGTGAAAGGTCCAGACCATCTGGACTTAAGTTTTCCAGGGAACAACTTAACCCGTGAATTGAAGAGTAAGACCTGGTCGTTCGGAGCAAAGCTTCTGCTGATGATCCGTCTGTCATGGAACGCCTTGGTCTTTTCCTTGTAGATCTTAGAACTCTCATAGGCCAGATGCCTGATCTCCTCCAGCTCGTGGATCTGAATGGTTCGCCTCTCCTTGGCGGGTTTGATGTCGAAGTTGAGTAGTTTGACAGCCCAAGCCGCCTTGTACTCTAGCTCAACAGGTAGGTGGCACGCCTTGCCATAGACCAGATGATAGGGAGTGGTCCCTAAAGGGGTCTTGTAGGCTGTTCTGTACGCCCAGAGAGCATCGTCAAGCTTAAGTGACCAGTCCTTGCGGGTGGTGTTTAAAGTCTTCTGCAGGATGTTCTTGATCTCTTTGTTGGAAACTTCCAGTTGACCACTTGTTTGAGGATGATAGGCGGTTGCAACCTTGTGTTTGACACCATTCTTGCTCAGTAATCCTTGGAACAACTTGTTGATAAAGTGAGTTCCACCATCGCTTATAACCACTCTAGGCACTCCAAATCTTGGAAAGATGATGGAGGTGAACATCTTGGTTACAACTCGCACATCATTGGTTGGACTAGCAATCGCTTCTACCCACTTGGAGACATAGTCCACAGCAACTAGGATGTACTCGTTCTTGTGAGAGACTGGGAAGGGTCCCATGAAATCGATCCCCCAGCAATCGAACACCTCAACTTCCATGATGTAGTTCTGAGGCATCTCGTTTCTCTTGCTTATACTCCCCATCCTTTGGCATGAATTGCATCGAGATATGAAAGAGTGAGCATCTCTGAACATAGTGGGCCACCAGAAACCGGCTTGGAGAATCTTGGAAACTGTCTTGAAGGTGGCAAAGTGACCAGCATAAGAGGAACCGTGGCAGTGGTGAAGGATCCCTGGAATATCAGCCTCTGGAACACACCTCCTGAAGATCCCATCTTTGCCTTGCTGATAGAGATACGGCTCATCCCAGAAGTAGTGTCTTGCCTCCCTTATAAATTTCCTCTTCTCATTCCCAGTGAACCTCAAAGGCTCTTTCTCAGCTGCCAAGAAGTTGGCAATCTCAGCAAACCATGGAAGGTTCGGGTACTCCTTCTGGATCACTGCAACGAACGCTCCATCTACGCGGGAACAGTCCTTGATGACAGGTGACGACTGCTCCATGCTGCACAGACCAATCGCATTGACGTACTCCATCGGTTGTTCCTCATCAAGAACTGTCTCATCTGACACTTTCATTCTGGAGAGGTGATCTGCTACTCCATTATCAACTCCCTTCTTGTCTCTTATCTCCAGATCATACTCTTGGAGTAAGAGAATCCATCTTAAGAGCCGCGATTTAGCATCCTTCTTTGTGAGTAGGTACTTGAGAGCCGCGTGGTCTGTGTGCACAACCACCTTTGATCCAACTAGATATGATCTGAATTTCTCAAAAGCGAACACGATGGTAAGGAGCTCTTTCTCTGTGGTTGCGTATCGGCACTGAGCTTCATCTAAGGTTCTGCTTGCATAGTAGATCACGTGAAGCTTCTTGTCTTTACGCTGTCCAAGGACTGCTCCCACTGCAAAATCACTTGCATCTGTCATGATCTCAAAAGGAAGATCCCAGTCTGGAGGTTGGACAACTGGTGCACTGACTAGATCTCCCTTGATCGTGTGAAATGCGGCTAGGCAGTCACTGTCAAAAGCAAACTGAGCTTCCTTGCAGAGCAACCGAGTGAGTGTTCTCGCGATCTTAGAGAAGTCCTGGATGAACCTCCTATAGAAACCAGCGTGTCCTAAGAAACTCCTGATTCCCTTCACTGAAGTTGGTGGTTGCAGACTCATCATGACCTCGATCTTTGCCTTGTCCACCTCAATGCCTTTCTCTGATATCTTGTGTCCCAGAATAATCCCATCTCTGACCATGAAGTGGCATTTCTCCCAGTTCAGCACCAGATGCTTCTCCTCGCATCGCTTCAGCACCCTGCACAAATTTGACAAACAGACATGAAAGGAGCTTCCATAGACACTGAAATCGTCTATGAAAACCTCCATTATGTCTTCAATCAAGTAAAAATCGACATCATGCATCGCTGGAAGGTCGCCAGAGCATTGCACAAGCCGAAGGGCATCCTCCTGTATGCATATGTTCCATAAGGGCATGTGAACATCGTCTTCTCCTGATCGTCTGGGTGGATGGGAATCTGAAAGAAACCTGAATAACCATCTAAAAAGCAATAGTAAGGGTGGTTAGCCAATCTCTCAAGCATTTGATCAATAAAAGGAAGTGGGAAGTGATCCTTACGAGTCGCAGCATTCAACTTACAAAAATCAATGGACATGCGATGACCAGTAACTGTTCTAGTGGGGATCAATTCATTCTTTTCATTGGTTATCACCGTGATCCCACCTTTCTTAGGTACTACATGCACAGGACTAACCCACTTACTATCAGAGATCACATAGATCACACCTGCTTCTAGAAGTTTCATTATCTCTTTCTTTACAACATCTTTTAGATTCGGATTTAACCTCCTCTGATGTTCTACAGAAGTCATCGATTCATCTTCCAGGTGTATTCTATGCATGCAAAGATCAGGTGAAATGCCAGGTATGTCAGCTAGAGAATAACCCAATGCCTTACGATATTTTCTCAGTTCACACAAAAGCAGAGCAGTCTTTGCATTGTTCAGGTCAGCATTCACAATGACAGGATATGTGGAGTTGGGTCCAAGAAATGCATACCTGAATCCCTTGGGAAGGGGTTTGAGCTCTACCTTTGGAGCTTTCAGCTCGCTCCATGAGTCATCGGTCTGAGCTGCCGGAACAGACGGGTTCTGAGGCGCGGTTGTTCCAGCCAATATGCTGGACTCACTGTTCTCCCCCAGACTTAGATTCGCCACCATTCTCTCAATACTCCTGGCTGAATCAAGGAATTTGGCATAGGCATCATCATCAACACTCTCTAAGCTCTGCTCGACTTCAGCTCTGACTAAGGCGAGTTCAAGTGGATCCTCGGTGAGAATCTCCTCGATCATTCCCTCATGCGGCTCTAGCGGATCACCATCTTCTTGGACAGTGAAAGTTTGTCCATCCAGCATCGGCTTCTTGAGCATCTGCTTCATCTCAAACTTTATTACAATATCTCCAAGATGGAGATCAATCTTCCCTTGTCGGACATCGATGATAGCTCCAACAGTGCAGAGGAATGGTCTGCCTAGGATCAGGGGATCATTTGAATCTTCCTCGACTTCCAGAACAACGAAATCGGCAGGAACAAGTGTGTTCCCAACCAGAACTTGAAGATCTTCGAGGATTCCAACTGGAGACTTCACAGATCGATCAGCAAACACTAGGGACATCCTGGTAGGCTTGAAATCCGTGTATCCAAGGCGCTTAGCCACTGTATATGGCATGAGGTTAATGCTTGACCCTAGATCGACCAGTGAGCATGAGAAAACTGTTCTCCCAATCTGAACCGAGAGGACGAATTTTCCCGGATCACCCAACTTCTTGATCCTTCTGTTCCGGAGCACCGCACTTCACTCCTTAGAGACAATCATGAACTCGCTGTCATCAGATATCTTCCCAGAGATCAGTCCTTTAACGAAGCTTTGCATGGATGGTATCATCTGGATCGCACTCATTAGAGGGAGCTTGACAGTTAGGTCTTCCAGCATCTTCCTCCACTTCATCTCTTCCTTATCCTTGCGTGTAGCCTTAGCTGGAACAGGGTAAGGTACTTTTGGTACATACTGACGAGCAGGAGAAGGTGCTGCAGTCAGTGGAACAACCCCAGCGGGTCGCTCTGCTTCAGTCTGAACAGTCTCAGTAGGTTGTTCTGCCTTTTCCTCATCTGTGGATACAGCTTTAGGTGGCTGATCCGACTCTTTCTGCTTCCCTTTCTCAGCCGATGTGAATCTCCTGGGGTCTAGATCAAGCAGTTGATTTCCACTCCTTAGACCTACCGCATTGCACTCCTTGGGGTTCTTGTCTGTTTTTCCAGGGAGAGTTCCTTGCTGTCTCTTCACACTCTCAGCAGTCTGAGCAATCTGAATATCCATCTGTCTCATATGGCTTGAGACATTGTCATACTTCACACTCAGGTCATTGAACATATGATTCATCCTGGTGTTGATGTCGTTTGTGACCTGGTTCAGTGCTTTCCCCTGGATTTGCTGTCCTTGGAGAAGTTGGCTCATCATGTTGGCGAGGCTCTTCATGTCATCATGCAGAGCAGTCTGAGCCGGTTGTGCAGCCTGCTGATTAACCGGCTGTTTCTGGCTGTGGAACTGGGCATTCTGAGCTGGGTTGAGGACAAAGGTTCTTCCCTGATTGCCATAAGGCCTTTGGTATCCACTGTTCTGACCCTGGTTTCCTTGAGCTTTATCGTCTGGTTTAGGGGCATTGAACAGGTGGGGATTGTTCCTCACGTTAGGGTTCGGGTGATAGTTCTTGAACTGCAATCCTTGCCCATTCACATAACTCACTTCATGCTGATCCTCAGCCGACTGATCTGCCTCTGATGTGCCTTCCGCGGTAGCTTTATCCTGAGGGGATTCTTCCATGATGAAAACTTGGTTCTGGTTGCTCTTAATCAGCTGATCGACCTTGGCAGAGAGCTCGTCAATCTTGTTGTTGTCGATGCTCTTCACCTTCTGAGTGCGATCAGTCTCGCGGTTATTGTCAGCTGAGCTTGAGGCCATGTTCTCAATCAACTCGAATGCACCTTGAGTGGACTGAGTCATGAAATCTCCCTTACTGGCTGAGTTCAAAGCGTTCATGTACTCCCAGCCTACTCCATCGTAGAACACTCCCAGCAGATAGTCTTCCTCAAAACCGTGATGCGGGCACTCTCTGCGGTAGACGTTGAATCGCTCCCAAGCATCGCAGAACGGCTCGTCCACCAGCTGTTTGAAGGTCACGATCTTCTGCCTCAGAGCTGCAGTCTTCGATTTCGTGTAGAAGTGGCTTAAGAAGGCTTCTCGGACTTGTTCCCAAGTGGTGAGTGATCCCGTGGGTAATGAATCAAGCCAGCGAGCTGCTTTCCCATCAAGAGAGAAAGGGAACATAGTACACTTGATAAAATCGGGTGGTACTCCATTCGCTTTAGTGAAACCACACATTTTCTCAAAGTGCTCGATGTGGTCCATCGGTATCTCAGCAGGAGGTCCATTGAAGATCTTCCTTTGCACTAGACTTATCAAGGCTGGCTTGATCTTGAAGTCTTGCCTAGTGCACGGTGGAGGGGTTATGCCAGATCGTGTAACAGGCAGATTGCGCAGTAAGTTTCTCTGGCCGATCTGGACCACTTCCTCCTATTGGTTCTGCTGGTTCGCAGCATTCAGAGCAGCTTGCTCGGCAGCAGCATGCTGCGCTTGGATCGTTTGCTGCATCTGCTGCATCTGCTGTTGCATGAGTGCAAATGCAGCAGTGAGATCATCTGGATGATCACCCATGTTGGTGTTCGTTGATCTCGGCTGTTGATGGTTCTGTCGTTCCAATCTCGCTAGTTCCTCGTTGGTAAGCTGATGCAATGGTCCTTGTGCGTTTCTCCGAGTATGTCTACTGGTCATGCACCTGGATCATCAGCTGCAACAAAGAAAATAACACGAGTTAGATATCTTAGACTAGATATGAAACCGAAAATTAGAGGTAAAAAATCTTGTCCCCGTCGCAACGGCGCCAAAACTTGATACACTAAAAATGAATCCTTGCTACTGCCAAGTTAACAGTTGCAATTGTAGTACTTGAGATTCAAATCCAGAGGACCAGTCTACACTCTAGTTCTATAAGTTCTGAAATCAAGCTAAGAAGAAGATATGATTTTGGTTGATAGAGGCGATAGTTAACAAGCAAAATAAACACGAGATTGATTCAATTAAACAAGAGCTAGCCTAGGGTATTTCATTGGGTGTTGAATTGGAGCCAAACAATTATTCAAGCGCGGTGAAGTGCTTTCTAGAACTCGGATCACTCAGCTGGAACACTCCACTGTCGTGGCAGTGCTCGCTTTGCAGATCGATCCCACCACCTAACTGTCGTTGGGATGAGGATCGATTGCAAGCTTTAGAGAACAGGTCCGATCAGTTCACTTACCACCCTAATATCTACTTTCGCTGATTAGGGATACTAAGCTCATTCAATACATGTCAAGTTATCATCCTAAGCGGTTAACTAGGTGATGAACTAGTGATCTAACATCAAGTGATCAGGTTAATGAAAGCAGTAAGAACAGTATGAATGAAGAACAGTTATGGATCGCTTATCTATGTTTAGCTCATGTCTCAACACCCTAAAAACCCTAGGCGAGCAAGGTCACTACTCGATCATGATGCAATCAAAAAAAGATATAAATCCTGAAATAAATTGCATAAGAACAGAGTAGAAAACAATAGGGTTCAGATGATCTTCTCTATGAGAGGATGGATTCTTCTCCCTTACAAGTTGCAGATCGCAAATACTCAGTGTTCTCTTGTAAAAACTAGCGTAAGAAAAATAATAAAAAGATAGATGGCGTTTTTTATATGGAGGCGCCAATCAGAAGAAAAGAGATTAGGGCAACAGGGCTTTAATTCCCGAAATAGAAGTTTCCATATTCGTCTGGAACAATCTCCGGATCACTCCGTCTGCTTGTTCCGCTTGAGAGAGAACAGTCTCGGGACTGTTCTCTTGAGTGTTCTCCGCAGGAATGCTCCAAAAGGACTTCTTTTCATCAGGCACCTTCTCTTCTTTCTTCTACTAACTCCAGACCTGTAAAAGGTCAAAAAAGACTAGACTGACACGAATTAGTGACTTGAAACAAATGAAAACATATATACAATGATGTGAAAAACACCATATATCCGGAATCATCTGGATAGAAGGTGGGATATCTTCTTACTCACAACTCCTATGAGATTTATTCAACTTCCTGGTTATTCTCCACTGATTAGTGGTTCCAAATAAAGCTTTTTAGATCGTGGTTCATCCTGGTTTGATAAGAATCATGAAGATAATGGAATATGTCCGAACAGGCTAATCTGGAATCATCTGGATAGAAGGTGGAATATCTTCTTGCTCACAACACTTATGAGATTTATTCAACTTCCTGGTTATTCTCCACTAATTAGTGGTTCCAAATAAAGATTCTTAGATCGTGGTTCATCCTGGTTTGATAAGAATCATGAAGATATTGCCATATGTCCGAACAGGCTAATCTGGAATCAATTGAATAGAAAGTGGGATATCTTATTACTCACAACTCCTATGAGATTTCTTCAACTTCCTGGTTATTCTCCACTGATTAGTGGTTCCAAATATAGCTACTTAGATCGTGGTTCATCCTGGTTTGATAAGAATCATGAAGATAATCGCATATGTCCGAACAGGCTAATCTGGAATCATCTAGATAGATGGTGGGATATCTTCTTGCTCACAACACTTATTAGATTTATTCAACTTCCTGGTTATTCTCCACTGATTAGTGGTTCCAAGTAAAGCTTCTTAGATCATGGTTCATCCTGGTTTGATAAGAATCATGAAGATATTGCCATATGTCCGAACAAGCTAATCTGGAATCATCTGGATAGAAAGTGGGATATCTTCTTAGTCACAACTCCTATGAGATTTATTTAAATTCCTGGTTATTCTCCACTGAATAGTGGTTCCAAATAAAGCTTCTTAGATCGTGGTTCATCCTGGTTTGATAAGAATCATGAAGATAATGACATATGTCCGAACAGGCTAATCTGGAATCATCTAGATAGAAGGTGGGATATCTTCTTGCTCACAACACTTATGAGATTTATTCAACTTCCTGGTTATTCTCCACTGATAAGTGGTTCCAAATAAAGCTTCTTAGATCGTGGTTCATCCTGGTTTGATAAGAATCATGAAGATATTGCCATATGTTCCGAACATGCTAATCTGGAATTATCTGGATAGAAAGTGGGATATCTTCTTACTAACAAATCCTATGAGATTTATTTAACTTCCTGGTTATTCTCCACTGAATAGTGGTTCCAAATAAAGCTTCATAGATCGTGGTTCATCCTGGTTTGATAAGAATCATGAAGATAATGGCATATGTTCGAACGGGCTAATCTGGAATCATGTGGATAGAAAGTGGGATATCTTCTTACTCACAACTCCTATGAGATTTATTCAACTTCCTGGTTATTCCCCACTGATTAGTGGTTCCCAATCAAGCTTCTTACATATTGTTTCATCCTGGTTTGATAAGAATCATGAAGATATTGCCATATGTCCGAACAGGCTAATCTGGAATCATCTGGATAGAAAGTGGGATATCTGCTTACTCACAACTCCTATGAGATTTCTTCAACTTCCTGGTTATTCTCCACTGATTAGTGGTTCCAAATATAGCTTCTTAGATCGTGGTTCATCCTGGTTTGATAAGAATCATGAAGATAATCGCATATGTCCGAACATGCTAATCAGGAATCATCTGGATAGATGGTGGGATATCTTCTTGCTCACAATACTTATGAGATTTATTCAACTTCCCGATTATTCTCAACTGATTTTTGGTTCCAAATAAAGCTTCTTAGATAGTGGTTCATCCGGGTTTGATAAGAATCATGAAGATATTGCCATATGTCCGAACAGGCTAATCTGGAATCATCTGGATAGAAAGTGGGATATCTTCTTACTCACAACTCCTATGAGATTTATTTAACTTCCTGGTTATTCTCCACTGAATAGTGGTTCCAAATAAAGCTTCTTCGATCGTGGTTCATCCTGGTTTGATAAAAATCATGAAGATAATGGCATATGTTCGAACATGCTAATCTAGAATCATCTGGATAGAAAGTGGGATATCTTCTTACTCACAACTCCTATGAGATTTATTCAACTTTCTGGTTATTCTACATTGATTAGTGGTTCCAAATAAAGCTTCTTAGATCGTGGTTCATCCTGGTTTGATAAGAATCATGAAGATAATGGCATATGTCCGAACAGGCTAATCTGGAATCATCTGGATAGAAGGTGGGATATCTTCTTACTCACAACTCCTATGAGATTTATTCAACTTCCTGGTTATTCTCCACTGATTAGTGGTTCCAAATAAAGCTTTTTAAATCGTGGTTCATCCTGGTTTGATAAGAATCATGAAGATAATGGCATATGTCAGAACAAGCTAATCTGGAATCATCTGGATAGAAGGTGGGATATCTTCTTGCTCACAACACTTATGAGATTTATTCAACTTCCTGGTTATTCTCCACTAATTAGTGGTTCCAAGTAAAGATTCTTAGATCGTGGTTCATCCTGCTTTGATAATAATCATGAAGATATTGCCATATGTCCGAACAGGCTAATCTGGAATCATCTGGATAGAAAGTGGGATATCTTCTTACTCACAACTCCTATGAGATTTCTTCAACTTCCTGGTTATTCTCCACTGATTATTGGTTCCAAATATAGCTTCTTAGATCGTGGTTCATCCTGGTTTGATAAGAATCATGAAGATAATCGCATATGTCCGAACATGCTAATCTGTAATCATCTGGATAGATGGTGGGATATCTTCTTGCTCACAACACTTATGAGATTTATTCAACTTCCTGGTTATTCTCCACTGATTAGTGGTTCCAAATAAAGCTTCTTAGATCATTGTTTATCCTGGTTTGATAAGAATCATGAAGATATTGCCATATGTCCGAACAAGCTAATCTGGAATCATCTGGAAAGAAAGTGGGATATCTTCTTACTCACAACTCCGATGAAATTTATTTAACTTCCTGGTCATTCTGCACTAAATAGTGGTTCCAAATAAAGCTTCTTAGATCGTGGTTCATCCTGGTTTGATAAGAATCATGAAGATAATGGCATATGTCCGAACAGGCTAATCTGGAATCATCTAGATAGAAGGTGGAATATCTTCTTGCTCACAACACTTATGAAATTTATTCAACTTCCTGGTTATTCTCCACTGATTAGTGGTTCCAAATAAAGCTTCTTAGATCGTGGTTCATCCTGGTTTTATAAGAATCATGAAGATATTGCCATATGTTCCGAACATGCTAATCTGGATAGAAAGTGGGATATCTTCTTACTCACAACTCCTATGAGATTTATTTAACTTCCTGATTATTCTCCACTGAATAGTGGTTCCAAATAAAGCTTCTTAGATCGTGGTTCATCCTGGTTTGATAAGAATCATGAAGATATTGCCATATGTCCGAACAGGCTACTCTGGAATCATCTGGATAGAAAGTGGGATATCTTCTTACTCACAACTCCTATGAGATTTATTTAAATTCCTGGTTATTCCCCACTGATTAGTGGTTCCCAATCAAGCTTCTTACATATTGCTTCATCCTGGTTTGATAAGAATCATGAAGATATTGCCATATGTCCGAACAGGCTAATCTGGAATCATCTAGATAGAAAGTGGGATATCTTCTTACTCACAACTCCTATGAGATTTTTTCAACTGCCTGGTTATTCTCCACTGATTAGTGGTTCCAAATATAGCTTCTTAGATCGTGTTTCAACCTGGTTTGATAAGAATCATGAAGATAATCGCATATGTCCGAACAGGCTAATCTGGAATCATCTGGATAGATGGTGGGATATCTTCTTGCTCACAACTCCTATGAGATTTATTCAACTTCCTGGTTATTCTCCACTGATTAGTGGTTCCAAATAAAGCTTTTTAGATCGTGGTTCATCCTGGTTTGATAAGAATCATGAAGATATTGTCATATGTTCGAACAGGCTAATCTGGAATCATCTGGATAGAAAGTGGGATATCTTCTTACTCACAACTCCTATGAGATTTATTTAAATTCCTGGTTATTCTCCACTGAATAGTGGTTCCAAATAAAGCATCTTAGATCATGGTTCATCCTGGTTTGATAAGAATCATGAAGATAATGGCATATGTTCGAACATGCTAATCTGGAATCATCTGGATAGAAAGTGGGATATCTTCTTACTCACAACTCCTATGAGATTTATTCAACTTCCTGGTTATTCTCCACTGATTAGTGGTTCCAAATAAAGCTTCTTAGATCGTGGTTCATCCTGGTTTGATAAGAATCATGAAGATAATGGCATATGTCCGAACAGGCTAATCTGGAATCATCTGGATAGAAGGTGGGATATCTTCTTACTCACAACTCCTATGAGATTTATTCAACTTCCTGGTTATTCTCCACTGAATAGTGGTTCCAAATAAAGCTTCTTAGATCGTGGTTCATCCTGGTTTGATAAGAATCATGAAGATAATGGCATATGTTCGAACATGCTAATCTGGAATCATCTGGATAGAAAGTGGGATATCTTCTTGCTCACAACACTTATGAGATTTATTCAACTTCCTGGTTATTCTACACTAATTAGTGGTTCCAAATAAAGATTCTTAGATCGTGGTTCATCCTGGTTTGATAATAATCATGAAGATATTGCCATATGTCCGAACAGGCAAATCTGGAATCATCTGGATAGAAAGTAGGATATCTTCTTACCCACAACTCCTATGAGATTTCTTCAACTTCCTGGTTATTCTCCACTGATTAGTGGTTCCAAATATAGCTTCTTAGATCGTGGTTCATCCTGGTTTGATAAGAATCATGAAGATAATCGCATATGTCCGAACAGGCTAATATGTAATCATCTGGATAGATGGTGGGATATCTTCTTGCTCACAACACTTATGAGATTTATTCAACTTCCTGGTTATTCTCCACTGATTAGTGGTTCCAAATAAAGCTTCTTAGATCATGGTTTATCCTGGTTTGATAAGAATCATGAAGATATTGCCATATGTCCGATCAAGCTAATCTGGAATCATCTGGAAAGAAAGTGGGATATCTTCTTACTCACAACTCCGATGAGATTTATTTAACTTCCTGGTTATTCTCCACTGAATAGTGGTTCCAAATAAAGCTTCTTAGATCATGGTTTATCCTGGTTTGATAAGAATCATGAAGATAATGGCATATGTTCGAACAGGCTAATCTGGAATCATGTGGATAGAAAGTGGGATATCTTCTTACTCACAACTCCTATGAGATTTATTCAACTTCCTGGTTATTCCCCACTGATTAGTGGTTCCCAATCAAGCTTCTTACATATTGTTTCATCCTGGTTTGATAAGAATCATGAAGATATTGTCATATGTCCGTACAGGCTAATCTGGAATCATCTGGATAGAAAGTGGGATATCTTCTTACTCACAACTCCTATGAGATTTCTTCAACTTCCTGGTTATTCTCCACTGATTAGTGGTTCCAAATATAGCTTCTTAGATCGTGGTTCATCCTGGTTTGATAAGAATCTTGTAGATAATCGCATATGTCCGAACAGGCTAATCTGGAATCATCTGGATAGATGGTGGGATATCTTCTTGCTCACAACACTTATGAGATTTATTCAACATCCCGGTTATTCTCAACTGATTAGTGGTTCCAAATAAATCTTCTTAGATCGTGGTTCATCCTGGTTTGATAAGACTCATGAAGGTATTGCCATATGTCCGAACAGGCTAATCTGGAATCATCTGGATAGAAAGTGGGATATCTTCTTACTCACAACTCCTATGAGATTTATTTAAATTCCTGGTTATTCTCCACTGAATAGTGGTTCCAAATAAAGCTTCTTAGATCGTGGTTCATCCTGGTTTGATAAGAATCATGAAGATAATGGCATATGTTCGAACATGCTAATCTGGAATCATCTGGATAGAAAGTGGGATATCTTCTTACTCACAACTCCTATGAGATTTATTCAACTTCCTGGTTATTCTCCACTGATTAGTGGTTCCAAATAAAGCTTCTTAGATCGTGTTTCATCCTGGTTTGATAAGAATCATGAAGATAATGGCATATGTCCGAACAGGCTAATCTGGAATCATCTGGATATAAGGTGGGATATCTTCTTACTCACAACTCCTATGAGATTTATTCAACTTCCTGGTTATTCTCCACTGATTAGTGGTTCCAAATAAAGCTTTTTAGATCGTGGTTCATCCTGGTTTGATAAGAATCATAAAGATAATGGCATATGTCAGAAAAGGCTAATCTGGAATCATCTAGATAGAAGGTGGGATATCTTCTTGCTCACAACACTTATGAGATTTATTCAACTTCCTGGTTATTCTCCACTAATTAGTGGTTCCAAATAAAGATTCTTGGATCGTGGTTCATCTTGGTTTGATAATAATCATGAAGATATTGCCATATGTCCGAACAGGCTAATCTGGAATCATCTGGATAGAAAGTGGGATATCTTCTTACCCACAACTCCTATGAGATTTCTTCAACTTCCTGGTTATTCTCCACTGATTAGTAGTTCCAAATATAGCTTCTTAGATCGTGGTTCATCCTGGTTTGATAAAAATCTTGAAGATAATCGCATATGTCCGAATATGCTAATCTGTAATCATCTGGATAGATGTTGGGATATCTTCTTGCTCACAACACTTATGAGATTTATTCAACTTCCTGGTTATTCTCCACTGATTAGTGGTTCCAAATAAAGCTTCTTAGATCATGGTTTATCCTGGTTTGATAAGAATCATGAAGATATTGCCATATGTCCGAACAAGCTAATCTGGAATCATCTGGAAAGAAAGTGGGATATCTTCTTACTCACAACTCCGATGAGATTTATTTAACTTCCTGGTCATTCTGCACAGAATAGTGGTTCCAAATAAAGCTTCTTAGATCGTGGTTCATCCTGGTTTGATGAGAATCATGAAGATAATGGCATATGTCCGAACAGGCTAATCTGGAATCATCTAGATAGAAGGTGGAATATCATCTTGCTCACAACACTTATGAAACTTATTCAACTTCCTGGTTATTCTCCACTGATTAGTGGTTCCAAATAAAGCTTCTTAGATCGTGGTTCATCCTGGTTTTATAAGAATCATGAAGATATTGCCATATGTTCCGAACATGCTAATCTGGAATCATCTAGATAGAAGGTGGAATATCTTCTTGCTCACAATGCTTATGAAATTTATTAACTTCCTGGTTATTCTCCACTGATTAGTGGTTCCAAATAAAGCTTCTTAGATCGTGGTTCATCCTGGTTTTATAAGAATCATGAAGATATTGCCATATGTTCCGAACATGCTAATCTGGAATCATCTGGATAGAAAGTGGGATATCTTCTTACTCACAACACTTATGAGATTTATTCAACATCCCGGTTATTCTTAACTGATTAGTGGTTCCAAATAAAGCTTCTTAGATCGTCGTTCATCCTGGTTTGATAAGAATCATGAAGATATTGCCATATGTCCGAACAGGCTAATCTGGAATCATTTGGATAGAAAGTGGGATATCTTCTTACTCACAACTCCTATGATATTTATTTAAATTCCTGGTTATTCTCCACTGAATAGTGGTTCCAAATAAAGCTTCTTAGATCGTGGTTCATCCTGGTTTGATAAGAATCATGAAGATAATGGCATATGTTCGAACATGCTAATCTGGAATCATCTGGATAGATGGTGGGATATCTTCTTACTCACAACTCCTATGAGATTTATTCAACTTCCTGGTTATTCTCCACTGATTAGTGGTTCCAAATAAAGCTTCTTAGATCGTGGTTAATCCTGGTTTGATAAGAATAATGAAGATATTGCCATATGTCCAAACAAGCTAATTTGGAATCATCTGGATAGAAAGTGGGATATCCTCTTACTCACAACTCCTATGAGATTTATTTAACTTCCTGGTTATTCTCCACTGAATAGTGGTTCCAAATAAAGCTTCTTAGATCGTGGTTCATCCTGGTTTGATAAGAATCATGAAGATAATGGCATATGTTCGAACAGGCTAATCTGGAATCATCTGGATAGAAAGTGGGATATCTTCTTACTCACAACTCCTATGAGATTTATTCAACTTCCTAGTTATTCTCCACTGATTATTGGTTCCTAATCAAGCTTCTTTCATATTGGTTCATCCTGGTTTGATAAGAATCATGAAGATATCGCCATATGTCCGAACAGGCTAATCTGGAATCATCTGGATAGAAAGTGGGATATCTTCTTACTCACAACTCCTTTGAGATTTATTAAACTTACTGGTTATTCTCCACTGATTAGTGGTTCCAAATAAAGCTTCATAGATCGTGGTTCATCCTGGTTTGATAAGACTCATGAAGATATTGCCATATGTCCGAACAGGCTAATCTGGAATCATCTGGATAGAAAGTGGGATATCTTCTTACTCACAACACTTATGAAATTTATTCAACTTCCTGGTTATTCTCCACTGATTAGTGGTTCCAAATAAAGCTTCTTAGATCGTGGTTCATCCTGGTTTGATAAGAATAATGAAGATAATGGCATATGTCCAAACAGGCTAATCTGGAATCATCTGGATAGAAGGTGGGATATCTTCTTGCTCAAAACACTTATGAGATTTATTCAACTTCCTGGTTATTCTCCACTGATTAGTAGTTCTAAATAAAGCTTCTTAGATCGTGGTTCATCCTGGTTTGATAAGAATCATGAAGATATTGCCATATGTTCCGAACATGCTAATCTGGATAGAAAGTGGGATATCTTCTTACTCACAACTCCTATGAGATTTATTTAACTTCCTAGTTATTCTCCACTGAATATTGGTTCCAAATAAAGCTTCTTAGATCGTGGTTCATCCTGGTTTGATATGAATCATGAAGATAATGGCATATGTTCGAAAAGGCTAATCTGGAATCATCTGGATAGAAAGTGGGATATCTTCTTACTCACAACTCCTATGAGATTTATTCAACTTCCTGGTTATTCTCCACTGATTAGTGGTTCCCAATCAAGCTTCTCAAATATTGTTTCATCCTGGTTTGATAAGAATCATGAAGATATTGCAATATGTCCGAACAGGCTAATCTGGAATCATCTGGATAGAAAGTGGGATATCTTCTTACTCACAACTCATATGAGATTTATTCAACTTCCTGGTTATTCTCCACTGATTAGTGGTTCACAATCAAGCTTCTTACATATTGGTTCATCCTGGTTTGATAAGAATCATGAAGATATCGCCATATGTCCGAACAGCCTAATCTGGAATCATCTGGATAGAAAGTGGGATATCTTCTTATTCACAACTCCTAAGAGATTTATTCAACTTCCTGGTTATTCTCCACTGATTAGTGGTTCCGAATAAAGCTTCTTAGATCGTGGTTCATCCTGGTTTGATAATAATCATGAAGATATTGCCATATGTCCGAACATGCTAATATGGAATCATGTGGATAGAAAGTGGGATATCTTCTTACTCACAACACCTATGAGCTTTATTCAACTTCCTGGTTATTCTCCACTGATTAGTGGTTCCAAATAAAGCTTCTTAGATCGTGGTTCATCCTGGTTTGATAAGAATTATGAAGATAATGGCATATGTTCGAACAGGCTAATCTGGAATCATCTGGATAGAAGGTGGGATATCTTCTTGTTCACAACACTTATGAGATTTATTCAACTTCCTGGTTATTCTCCACTGATTAGTGGTTCCAAATAAAGCTTCATAGATCGTGTTTCATCCTGGTTTGATAAGACTCATGAAGATATTTCCATATGTCCGAACATGCTAATCTGGAATCATCTGGATAGAAAGTGGGATATCTTCTTACTCACAACTCCTATGAGATTTATTCAACTTCCTGGTTATTATCCACTGATTAGTGGTTCCCAATCAAGCTTCTTACATATTGGTTCATCCTGGTTTGATAAGAATCATGAAGATATCGCCATATGTCCGAACAGGCTAAACTGAAATCATCTGGATAGAAAGTGGGATATCTTCTTACTCACAACTCCTATGAGATTTATTCAACTTCCTGGTTATTCTTCACTGATTAGTGGTTCCAAATAAAGCTTCTTAGATCGTGGTTCATCCTGGGTTGATAAGAATCATGAAGATTATGGCATATGTCCGAACAGGCTAATCTGGAATCATCTGGATAGAAGGTGGTATATCTTCTTACTCACAACTCCTATGAGATTTATTCAACTTCCTGGTTATTCTCCACTGATTAGTGGTTCCAAATAAAGCTTTTTAGATCGTGGTTCATCCTGGTTTGATAAGAATCATGAAGATAATGGCATATGTCCGAACATGCTAATCTGGAATCTTCTGGATAGAAGGTGGGATATCTTCTTGCTAACAACACTTATGAGATTTATTCAAGTTCCTGGTTATTCTCCACTAATTAGTGGTTCCAAATAAAGATTCTTAGATCGTGGTTCATCCTGGTTTGATAATAATCATGAAGATATTGCCTTATGTCCGAACAGGCTAATCCGGAATCATCTGGATAGAAAGTGGGATATCTTCTTACTCACAACTCCTATGATATTTCTTCAACTTCCTGGTTATTCTCCACTGATTAGTGGTTCCAAATATAGCTTCTTAGATCGCTGTTCATCCTGGTTTGATAAGAATCATGAAGATAATCGCATATGACCGAACAGGCTAATCTGGAATCATCAGGATAGATGGTGGGATATCTTCTTGCTCACAACACTTATGAGATTTATTCAACTTCCTGGTTATTCTCCACTGATTAGTGGTTCCAAATAAAGCTTCTTAGATCATGGTTCTGATATTTTGTATGAATTAAGAGAGTATTTGTGGAGATTATTCAAGAACAGAGTGAGAATTACAAAGATAATCCGAGAGAGAGAGAGAGTGATATTGCGCAAGAGAGACGTAAGGGGAGGAATTATATTTCCTTAATTCATCTGTGTGTGCAACACACATATTAAATAGAGTTTACAAAGAGAATAGTACAAACAAGAAAGATTAAATAAAGAGGAGATTAAAATAAAGGCTGGGCGAGATCAGATCTGCTGGTCCTTGAAAGTGACTTCTCATAAACGGCTCCAAGCATATATGGAACATGTGATCTTTCTATTTAAATATCCTGACTTGTCCTTGATTGTCTCCAACGGTCTTGTGCACTCTTGGAGATCAACTTGGTCGACATCCATCTTGTTTTACTTGTCTTCCAAGGTAAGGTAGGTCAGATATATTTAAACTTGCCTCCATGTTGTTGTACGGACAAAGATGATCACACTCGCCCACATACACTTCACTCTTCCTCTTCTTATTCTCTTTCATATGTCTTCTTCTCAATACTCCTTATTTTATGCTTTCATGTCAAAACTCCCCCTCAAGCTTGACCATATGGAACAAGTCAAGCTTGGAAGCCATGAAGCAATCCCTCATTAAAACCTTAGCTAGGCAAAACCCAGTGGGATAAAATCCAAGCCAAGGAAAAAGAGTAGATCACTTCATGGAGGAGAGATCAGTGACATGAGATATCTATGAGTCCCATCCTCGGATGGATGGACTCACAAACCTTAGTACTTGCTGCCTTTGTGAAGATATCAGCTAGCTGGTCTTCACTTCTTGTGTATCATGGGAGAATTACTTGCTGCTCCACTGCTTGTCTCACCTTATGGCAGTCTACTTCTATATGCTTTGTCCTCTCATGGAAGACTGAGTTGGATGCAATGTGTATTGCGGCCTGGTTGTCACAGTGCATAGTCATTGGTGTGTTGATCTCAATACCCAAGTCTTTTAACAGCCCTTTGATCCAGATAAGCTCACTTGTAAGCTTCCTCATTGATCTGTATTCTGCCTCAGCACTTGAACATGATACCACCTTCTGCTTCTTGCTCTTCCATGTGACCAGGTTCCCTCCAATGAAGGTACAATAGCCTGTGGTTGATCGCCTATCAACTCTGTCTCCAGCCCAATCAGCATCACAATACCCAACCACTTCAGTGTTCTTGTTACATGCCATCCATACTCCTTGACCAGGCGCCTCTCTTAAGTATCTTAAGATCCTTTCCACCATGTTCCAGTGATGCACCTTAGGAGATCCCATGTGCTGGCTTACTTGGTTCACAGGAAAGCACACATCAGGTCTGGTGATGGTTAGATAGATAAGCTTGCCCACCATTCTTCTATACTTCTTGACATCTTTGAATGGAGTAGCTTCATACTCCCCCTCTCGCAGCACCTTGTAGCCTTCTTCCAATGGTGTTTTGGCCTGTTTACTTCCAATGGTTCCTGCCTCATTAGAGATATCAAGTGTGTACTTCCTTTGAGATATGAACAGCCCCTCTTGAGAGCGGCAAAATTCAATCCCTAGGAAGTACTTTAACTCTCCCAAATCCTTAATATCAAAAGTAGATTTGAGAAAAGATTTAGTTGAGATGATACCTTCCTTGTTGCTACCAGTGATGATTATGTCATCAACATATACCAGTATGACTATGATACCTTCCTTGCTGGTGAGGCTGAAGAGAGAATGGTCTGCTTGAGACTTCACAAAGCCTCTTCCATTCAAGGTTGAGCTTAACTTGTGGTACCATGCTCTTGGAGATTGTTTCAATCCGTAGATGGCCTTCCTGAGTCTAAGCACATTTCCTGGTTTCACCATGTCTTCAAGGCCAGGAGGAGGTCTCATGTATACTTCATCATCTAACTCTCCTTGAAGAAATGCATTCTTCACATCCATTTGCCACAAGTCCCACTCCAAGTTGACCGCAAGTGAGAGTAGGATTCTTCTGGTGTGCAGTTTTGCCACTGGTGCAAATGTATCCAAGTAATCTTCACCATAAACTTGAGTGTAGCCTCTTGCCACCAGTCTGGTTTTCTTCCTCTCTGGCTTTCCATTGGCTCCATACTTGATTGTGAAGAGAAGCCGGCTTGTCACTGCTTTCTTTCCTTTGGGAAGCTCACTTTCAAAGTATGTTCCATTCTTTTCCATAGCTCCCATCTCATCTCCAACAGATGCTCCCCACTCCTCATCTTGCATGGCTTCCTCATATGTCTTTGGAATCCATTCTTGATCCACTTCGGTGATGAAGGCTTGATGCTCTGCTGGGTAGTGAGCTAGTGAGCATACAGCACTAATGGGATGTGCTACAGCCTCAGCATTGAAGTATACTCTTGTTTTACTCCAATCAGAAGCTGGTTTCCTGACTCTTGTACTCCTTCTAGGATGTATCAGCTCAGGTTCAGCCTCATCATTGATTCCACTTGGCTCTCCCATCTGTTCCTCAGCTCCTGATCTCTCATCTTGATCATGAGATACTGAGCTTTCTTCAGGTTGAGCTTGCGCAGGTTGCTGCTCAGTTCTATCACCCCCTTCATGATCAAGATGAGTGATCTCAACACTTTCTTCAGCTTGTGTTGGAACCTCTCTGACCGGGGCTGGTGAGTTTGGTAAACTGATCCCAAGCCTTTCCATAATAACTCTGAGGTTATTAGCTCTGTCCGAGGCAGATTGAGATAGATTCTTTAGTTCTTCCCAACTCCTCTCAGCATAATACCCCTTTGATTCCAGGAACTTAACATCCTTTGATACTAGGACCCTTCTTGTCTCTGGAACATAGCACTTGTATCCTTTCTGAGATGTAGAGTAGCCAATGAACATGGCCTTTGTGCTTTTAGCTTCTAACTTGTTCCTCAGTTCTCCTGGAACAAAAACAAAACACACACACCCAAACACCCGCAAATGGTCTATAGATGGTTTGGTTTTGTTCAGTACCTCATATGGTGTGGAATCAAGTAGAACCCTTGTAGGTGTGCGGTTGATTAGGTAGGTAGCAGTGACCACTGCATCTCCCCAAAATCTTTTAGGGACATTGGCGTGGAACATGATACTCCTGGCCACCTCCATAAGGTGTCTATTCTTCCTCTCAGCCACACCATTTTGTTGTGGAGTGTAAGGGCAGCTAGTTTGTTGGATAATTCCGTGTGCAGCTAAGTGTTGTTTGAAGGCTGTGCTAGTGTATTCACCACCATTATCTGATCTAAGAATTTTAATCTTGACATTGAAATGGTTAGTAATATAGTTTTGGAAATTTTTAAAAGCTTCTAGCACCCTATCTTTAGATTGCAACAATGTGATCCAAGTATACTTGGATTTTTCATCTATGAATGTCACAAAATACTTATGCTGTTCTCTAGATGCACATGGGGCAGTCCACACATCAGAATGTATTAAATCAAAGCAATTTTCATAGATAGTCTTGGATTTAGGAAATACATTTCTACAATGTTTCCCTAAGATACAAGCTTCGCAATCACTTTTAAAATTAATACTAGGCAACAGGATGTTCAAAGCATGCGAGTGAGGAAGACCTAATCTAGCATGCCACATTACATCTTTAGGGAATTCAGAGACAGAAACAAAAGCACTAGATAAATCAGAAGCTGGCCTCGTGTCCTCAAGCAAGTACAAGTCCCTCTTGGTGACACCTTTTCCAAGCAACTTACTAGAATCAATATCCTGAAAAGACACACTGTTAGGAGTGAAAGTAACTTGACAATTTAAATCAGTAGTGACTCTCTTAACAGATAGCAAGTTTGAGGCAAAGGTGGGCATGTAAAAAGCTTTAGAGTCTTTATCAAACAGCCTAAGATCTCCTACACCTTTTATTGGGATTTTATCACAATTAGCTATCATCACATTTCCTATCACTGGTTCAATGTTTTTAATCAGGTTCAAATCACTAATCATGTGATAAGAAGCACCAGAGTCGATTATCAAAGGTTTAGCTGATTTTAAAACATTTAAAACATCACCAGCAGTGTGAGAAGCATTAAGAGAGATCCCAAGGGTTCTAGAGATACCAGATTCTTTTAGGGCCTTGATGAGAGCTTCCAAGTCAGACTTCTTGAGGAGCTCATCTATGTTGGTCCTTGGTGTGTTGTACACTGATGTTGAAGCCATTGCGCTTCCTCCACCATGGTTGCTGTTGGAGCAGACTGAGTTTGGAGTTGCTGGCTCAACTCCATCAGCTGAGAAGTTGGCTCTTGCATCCTGGTACTGAGTTCTTGTCTCCTTGAACTTGTTTGGCTTCAGATGGGGATGTAGGATCCAGCACTTGTCTTTGAGATGACCCTTCTTCTTGCAGTGGTCACAGATCAAGGATTTCCTATCCTCTTGTTTGTAAGCAGCTTTGTTGGCGACTACTTCCTCAGCCTGGTGAGCCATGCTCAAGTCTCCCTTGCTTCCAAATAAGCTTACTGACCCTTCTTCCTTCTGGATTTGAGCACAAACATCATCTAGATCAGGGAGCTTGTCGGCCCTTAGGATATGTTTGATAAGACCACCATAGGATGAGTTAAGTGTGAGCAGCATCCCAAAGACTTTGTCTTCTTCACGCCTAGCTAGGAGAATATCATTGTCCACAGTGTGGGGTCTTAATATCTCCAGCTCTGCCCAAAGAGACCTGAACTTGCCAAAGTGGGGCTGAAACTCCACATCTCCTTGACTGAGGCCATTGAGAGCTTTCTTCACTTCAAAGACCTTGGTGAGGTTAGAGACATTCCCATAAACCTTGTAGAGAGTGTCCCACAGCTGCTTGGTAGTCTCACAGTAAGAGTAGGACTCCATAATTTCTGGTTCAAGTGAGCTGAGAAGGGCTGAGAGCACCATGAGATCTTCTTGTTCCCATTTTTCTTCATCAGCTACCACCATCTCCTTTCCATCTTCTCCTTGGACAGTTTGTTTTGGAGCTGCTGCTGTTGTAGCATACTTCCATAAACCTTTTCCTCCAAGGGTTCTCTTCACCATCCTGGCCCAGAAGAGATAATTAATCCCTTTCAAGGTCACAGGTATGTTGAGATGTTTGTTGTTGTTGTTGTTGTTTTCCTCCATCTCTTTTTCAAATCGCCAAGAACATGAGAGAGAAAGTTAAGAACAGAGATGAGTTGAAACAAGAACAGAGTTTGCGGAAGTTAGAATAGGTTTCAAGAGCTTTGTTGCTCTGATACCATGATATTTTGTATGAATTAAGAGAGTATTTGTGGAGATTAATCAAGAACAGAGTGAGAATTACAAAGATAATCCGAGAGAGAGAGAGAGAGAGAGAGTGATATTGCGCAAGAGAGAAGTAAGAGGAGGAATTATATTTCCTTAATTCATCTGTGTGTGCAACACACATATTAAATAGAGTTTACAAAGAGAATAGTACAAACAAGAAAGATTAAATAAAGAGAAGATTAAAATAATGGCTGGGCGAGATCAGAGCTGCTGGTCCTTGAAAGTGACTTCTCATAAACGGCTCCAAGCATATATGTAACATGTGATCTTTCTATTTAAATATCCTGACTTGTCCTTGATTGTCTCCAACGGTCTTGTGCACTCTTGGAGATCAACTTGGTCGACATCCATCTTGTTTTACTTGTCTTCCAAGGTAAGGTAGGTCAGATATATTTAAACTTGCCTCCATGTTGTTGTACGGACAAAGATGATCACACTCGCCCACATACACTTCACTCTTCCTCTTCTTGTTCTCTTTCATATGTCTTCTTCTCAATACTCCTTATTTGATGCTTTCATGTCAACAGGTTCATCCTGGTTTGATAAGAATCATGAAGATATTGCCATATGTCCGAACAAGCTAATCTGGAATCATTTGGATAGAAAGTGGGATATCTTCTTAATCACAACTCCTATGAGATTTATTTAAATTCTTGTTTATTCTCCACTGAATAGTGGTTCCAAATAAAGCTTCTTAGATCGTGGTTCATCCTGGTTTGATAAGAATCATGAAGATAATGGCATATGTCCGAACAGGCTAATCTGGAATCACCTGGATAGATGGTGGGATATCTTCTTGCTCACAACACTTATGAGATTTATTCAACTTCCTGGTTATTCTCCACTGTTTAGTGGTTCCAAATAAAGCTTCTTAGATCGTGGTTCATCCTGGTTTGATAAGAATCATGAAGATATTGCCATATGTTCCGAACATGCTAATCTGGATAGAAAGTGGGATATCTTCTTACTCACAACTCCTATGAGATTTATTTAACTTCCTGGTTATTCTCCACTGAATAGTCGTTACAAATAAAGCTTCTTAGATCGTGGTTCATCCTGGTTTGATATGAATCATGAAGATAATGGCATATGTTCGAACAGGCTAATCTGGAATCATGTGGATAGAAAGTGGGACATCTTCTTACTCACAACTCCTATGAGATTTATTCAACTTCCTGGTTATTCTCCACTGATTAGTGGTTCACAATCAAGCTTCTTACATATTGGTTCATCCTGGTTTGATAAGAATCATGAAGATATCGCCATATGTCCGAACAAGATAATCTGGAATCATCTGGATAGAAAGTGGGATATCTTCTTATTCACAACTCCTATGAGATTTATTCAACTTGATGGTTATTCTCCACTGATTAGTGGTTCCAAATAAAGCTTTTTAGATTGTGGTTCATCCTGGTTTGATAAGAATCATGAAGATAATGGCATATGTCCGAACAGACTAATCTAGAATCATCTGGATAGAAGGTAAGATATCTTCTTGCTCACAACACTTATGAGATTTATTCAACTTCCTGGTTATTATCCACTAATTATTGGTTCCAAATAAAGATTCTTAGATCGTGGTTCATCCTGGTTTGATAAGAATCATGAAGATATTGCCATATGTCCGAATAGGCTAATCTGGAGTCATCTGGATAGAAAGTGGCATATCTTCTTACTCACAACTCCTATGAGATTTATTCAACTTCCTGGTTATTCTCCACTGATTAGTGGTTCCAAATATAGCTTCTTAGATCGTGGTTCATCCTGGTTTGATAATAATCATGAAGATATTGCCATATGTCCGAACAGGCTAATCTGGAATCATCTGGATAGAAAGTGGGATATCTTCTTACTCACAACTCCTATGAGATTTATTCAACTTCCTGGTTATTCTCCACTGATTAATGGTTCCAAATATAGTTTCTTAGATCGTGGTTCATCCTGGTTTGATAAGAATCATGAAGAAAATGGCATACGTCCGAATAGGATAATCTGGAATCATCTAGATAGAACGTGGGATATCTTCTAGCTCACAATGCCTATGAGATTTATTCAACTTCCTGGTTATTCTCCACTTATTAGTGGTTCCAAACAAAGCTTCTTAGATCATGGTTCATCCTGGTTTAATAAGAATCATGAAAATATTGCCATATGTCCGAACATGCTAATCTGGAATCATCTGGATAGAAAGTGGGATATCTTCTTACTCACAACTCCTATGAGATTTATTTAACTTCCTGGTTATTCTCCACTGAATAGTGGTTCCAAATAAAGCTTCTTAGATCGTGGTTCATCCTGGTTTGATAAGAATCATGAAGATAATGGTATATGTTCGAACAGGCTAATCTGGAATCATGTGGATAGAAAGTGGGATATTTTCTTACTCACAACTCCTATGAGATTTATTCAACTACCTGGTTATTCTCCACTGATTAGTGGTTCCAGATAAAGCTTCTTAGATCGTGGTTCATCCTGGTTTGATAAGAATCATGAAGATAATGGCATATGTCCAAACATGCTAATCTGGAATCATCTGGATAGAAGGTGGGATATCTTCTTGCTCACAACACTTATAAGATTTCTTCAACTTTCTGGTTATTCTCCACTGATTAGTGGTTCCAAATAAAGCTTCTTAGATCGTGGTTCATCCTGGTTTGATAAGAATCATGAAGACAATGGCATATATCTGAACAGGCTAATCTGGAATCATCTAGATAGAATGTGGGATATCTTCTTGCTCAAAACTCCTATGAGATTTATTCAACTTCCTGGTTATTCTACACTGATTAGTGGTTCCAAATAAAGTTTCTTAGATCGTGTTTCATCCTGGTTTGATAAGAATCATGAAGATAATGACATATGTTCGAACAGGCTAATCTGGAATCATCTGGATAGAAAGTGGGATATCTTCTTACTCACAACTCCTATGAGATTTATTCAACTTCCTGGTTATTCTCCACTGATTAGTGGTTCCCAATCAAGCTTCTTACATATTGGTTCATCCTGGTTTGATAAGAATCATCTGGATAGAAGGTGGGATATCTTCTTGCTCAAAACACTTATGAGATTTATTCATTTTCCTGGTTATTCTCCACTGATTAGTGGTTCCAAATAAAGCTTCTTAGATCGTGGTTCATCCTGGTTTGATAAGACTCATGAAGATATTGCCATTTGTCCGAACAGGCTAATTTGGAATCATCTAGATAGAAGGTGGGATATCTTCTTGCTCACAACACTTATGAGATTTATTCAACTTCCTGGTTATTCTCCACTGATTAGTGGTTCCAAATAAAGCTTCTTAGATCGTGGTTCATCCTGGTTTGATAAGAATCATAAAGATAATGGCATTTGTTCGAACAGGCTAATCTGGAATCATCTGGATAGAAATTGGGATATCTTCTTACTCACAACTCCTATGAGATTTATTTAACTTCCTGGTTATTCTCCACTGAATAGTGGTTCCAAATAAAGCTTCTTAGATCGTGGTTCATCCTGGTTTGATATGAATCATGAAGATAATGGCATATGTCCAAACAGGCTAATCTGGAATTATCTGGATAGAAGGTGCGATATCTTCTTGCTCACAACACTTATGAGATTTATTCAACTTCCTGGTTATTCTCCACTGATTAGTGGTTCCAACTAAAGCTTCTTAGATCGTGGTTCATCCTGGTTTGATAAGACTCATGAAGATATTGCCATATGTCCGAACATGCTAATCTGGAATCATCTGGATAGAAAGTGGGATATCTTCTTACTCACAACTCCTATGAGATTTATTTAACTTCCTGGTTATTCAACACTGATAGTGGTTCCAAATAAAGCTTCTTAGATCGTGGTTCATCCTGGTTTAATAAGAATCATGAAGATAATGGCATATGTTCGAACATGCTAATCTGGAATCATCTGGATAGAAAGTGGGATATCTTCTTATTCACAACTCCTATGAGATTTATTCAACTTCCTGGTTATTCTCCACTGATTAGTGATTCACAATCAAGCTTCTTACATATTGGTTCATCCTGGTTTGATAAGAATCATGAAGATATCGCCATATGTCCGAACAGGCTAATCTGGAATCATCTGGATAGAAAGTGGGATAAATTCTTACTCACAACTCCTTTGTGATTTATTCAACTTCCTGGTTATTCTCCACTGATTATTGGTTCCAAATAAAGCTTCTTAGATCGTGGTTCATCCTGGTTTGATAAGAATCATGAAGATAATGGCATATGTCCAAACAGGCTAATCTGGAATTATCTGGATAGAAGGTGGGATATCTTCTTGCTCACAACACTTATGAGATTTATTCAACTTCCTGGTTATTCTCCACTGATTAGTGGTTCCAACTAAAGCATCTTAGATCGTGGTTCATCCTGGTTTGATAAGACTCATGAAGATATTGCCATATGTCCGAACATGCTAATCTGGAATCATCTGGATAGAAAGTGGGATATCTTCTTACTCACAACTCCTATGAGATTTATTTAACTTCCTGGTTATTCAACACTGATAGTGGTTCCAAATAAAGCTTCTTAGATCGTGGTTCATCCTGGTTTAATAAGAATCATGAAGATAATGGCATATGTTCGAACAGGCTAATCTGGAATCATGTGGATAGAAAGTGGGATATCTTCTTACTCACAACTCCTATGAGATTTATTCAACTTCCTGGTTATTCTACACTGATTAGTGGTTCCAAATAAAGCTTCTTAGATCGTGGGTCATCCTGGTTTGATAAGAATCATGAAGATAATGGCATATGTCCAAACATGCTAATCTGGAATCATCTGGATAGAAGGTGGGATATCTTCTTGCACACAACACTTATAAGATTTCTTCAACTTTCTGGTTATTCTCCACTGATTAGTGGTTCCAAATAAAGCTTCTTAGATCGTGGTTCATCCGGGTTTGATAAGAATCTTGAAGATAATGGCATATATCCAAACAAGCTAATCTGGAATCATCTGGATAGAAGGTGGGATATCTTCTTGCTCAAAACTCCTATAAGATTTATTCAACTTCCTGGTTATTCTCCCCTGATTAGTGGTTCCAAATAAAACTTCTTAGATCGTGGTTCATCCTGGTTTGATAATAATCATGAAGATATTGCCATATGTCCGAACATGCTAATCTGGAATCATCTGGATAGAAAGTGGGATATCTTCTTACTCACGACTCCTATGATATTTATTCAACTTCCTGGTTATTCTCCACTGATTAGTGGTTCCAAATAAAGCTTCTTAGATCGTGTTTCATCTTGGTTTGATAAGAATCATGAAGATAATGGCATATGTCTGAACAGGCTAATCTGGAATCATCTGGATAGAAGGTGGGATATCTTCTTCCTCAAAACACTTATGAGATTTATTCAACTTCCTGTTTATTCTCCAATGATTAGTGGTTCCAAATAAAGTTTCTTAGTTCTTGGTTCATCCTGGTTTGATATGAATCATGAAGATATTGCCATATGTCCGAAAAGGCTAATCTGGAATCATCTGGATAGAAAGTGGGATATCTTCTTACTTACAACTCCTATGAGATTTATTCAACTTCCTGGTTATTCTCCACTGATTAGTGGTTCCAAATAAAGCTTCTTAGATCGTGGTTCATCCTGGTTTGATAAGAATCATGAAGATAATGGCATATGTCCGAACAGGCTAATTTGGAATCATCTAGATAGAAGGTGGGATATCTTCTTGCTCACAACACTTATGAGATTTATTCAACTTCCTGGTTATTCTTTACTGATTAGTGGTTCCAAATAAAGCTTCTTAGATCGTGGTTTATCATGGTTTGATAAGACTCATGAAGATATTACCATATGTCTGAACATGCTAATCTGGAATCATCTGGATAGAAAGTGGGATATCTTCTTACTCCCAACTCCTATGAGATTTATTTAACTTACTGGTTATTCTGCACTGAATAGTGGTTCCAAATAAAACTTCTTAGATCGTGGTTCATCCTGGTTTGATAAGAATCATGAAGATAATGGCATATGTTCGAACATGCTAATCAGGAATCATCTGGATAGGAATTGGGATATCTTCTTACTCACAACTCCTATGAGATTTATTCAATTTCCTGGTTATTCTCCACTGATTATTGGTTCCCAATCAAGCTTCTTACATATTGTTTCATCCTGGTTTGATTAGAATCATGAAGATATTGACATATGTCCGAACAGGCTAAACTGGAATCATCTGGATAGAAAGTGGGATATCTTCTTACTCACAACTCCTATGAGAATTCTTCAACTTCCTGGTTATTCTCCACTGATTAGTGGTTCCAAATATAGCTTCTTAGATATTGGTTCATCCTGGTTTGATAAGAATCATTAAGATAATCGCATATGTCCAAACAGGCTAATCTGGAATCATCTGGAGATATCTTCTTGCTCACAACACTTATGAGATTTATTAAACTTCCTGGTTATTCCACACTGATTAGTGGTTCCAAATAAAGCTTCTTAGATCGTGGTTCATCCTGGTTTGATAAGAATCATGAAGATAATGGCATATGTTCGAACATGCTAATCTGGAATCATCTGGATAGAAAGTGGGATATCTTCTTACTCACGACTCCTATGAGATTTTTTCAACTTCCTGGTTATTCTCCACTGATTAGTGGTTCCAAATATAGCTTCTTAGATATTGGTTCATCCTGGTTTGATAAGAATCATGAAGATAATCGCATATGTCCAAACAGGCTAATCTGGAATCATCTGGATAGAAGGTGGGATATCTTCTTGCTCACAACACATATGAGATTTATTAAACTTCCTGGTTATTCTACACTGATTAGTGGTTCCAAATAAAACTTCTTAGATCGTGGTTCATCCTGGTTTGATAAGAATCCTGAAGATAATGGCATATGTTCGAACAGGCTAATCAGGAATCATCTGGATAGGAATTGGGATATCTTCTTACTCACAACTCCTATGAGATTTATTCAACTTCCTGGTTATTCTCTACTAATTATTGGTTCCCAATCAAGCTTCTTACATATTGTTTCATCCTGGTTTGATTAGAATCATGAAGATATTGCCATATGTCCGAACAGGCTAAACTGGAATCATCTGGATAGAAAGTGGGATATCTTCTTACTCACAACTCCTATGAGATTTCTTCAACTTCCTGGTTATTCTCCACTGATTAGTGGTTCCAAATATAGCTTCTTAGATATTGGTTCATCCTGGTTTGATAAGAATCATGAAGATAATTGCATATGTCCAAACAGGCTAATCTGGAATCATCTGGATAGATGGTGGGATATCTTCTTGCTCACAACACTTATGAGATTTATTCAACTTCCTTGTTATTATCCACTGATTAGTGGTTCCAAATAAAGCTTCTTAGATCGTGGTTCATCATGGTTTGATAAGAATCATGAAGATATTGCCATATGTCCGAACAAGCTAATCTGGAATCATCTGGATAGAAAGTGGGATATCTTCTTACTCACAACTCCTATGAGATTTATTTAACTTCCTGGTTATTCTCCACTGAATAGTGGTTCCAAATAAAGCTTATTAGATCGTGTTTCATCCTGGTTTGATAAGAATCATGAAGATAATGGCATATGTTCGAACAGGCTAATCTGGAATCATCTGGATATAAAGTGGGATATCTTCTTACTCACAACTCCTATGAGATTTATTCAACTTCCTGGTTATTCTCCACTGATTAGTGGTTCCAAATAAAGCTTCTTAGATCGTGGTTCATCCTGGTTTGATAAGAATCATGAAGATAATGGCATATGTCCGAACAGGCTAATCTGGAATTATCTGGATAGAAGGTGGGATATCTTCTTACTCACAACACTTATGAGATTTATTCAACTTCCTGGTTATTCTCCACTGATTATTGGTTCCAAATAAAGCTACTTAGATCGTGGTTCATCCTGGTTTGATAAGACTCATGAAGATATTGCCATATCTCCGAACATGCTAATCTGGAATCATCTGGATAGAAAGTTGGATATCTTCTTACTCACAACTCCTATGAGATTTATTTAACTTCCTGGTTATTCTCCACTGAATAGTGGTTCCAAATAAAGCTTCTTAGATCGTGGTTCATCCTGGTTTAATAAGAATCATGAAGATAATGGCATATGTTCGAACAGGCTAATCTGGAATCATGTGGATAGAAAGTGGGATATCTTATTACGCACAACTCCTATGGGATTTATTCAACTTCCTGGTTATTCTCCACTGATTAGTGGTTCCAAATAAAGCTTCTTAGATCGTGGTTCATCCTGGTTTGATAAGAATCATGAAGATAATAGCATATGTCCGAACAGGCTAATCTGGAATCATCTGGATAGAAGGTGGGATATCTTCTTCTTCAAAACACTTATGAGATTTATTCAACTTCCTGGTTATTCTCCACTGATTAGTGGTTCCAAATAAAGCTTCTTAGATCGTGGTTCATCCTGGTTTGATAAGAATCACGAAGATATTGCCATATGTCCGAAAAGGCTAATCTGGAATCATCTGGATAGAAAGTGGGATATCTTCTTACTTACAAATCCTATGAGATTTATTCAACTTCTTGGTTATTCTCCACTGATTAGTGGTTCCAAATAAAGCTTCTTTGATCGTGGTTCATCCTGGTTTGATAAGAATCATGAAGATAATGGCATATGTCCGAACATGCTAATTTGGAATCATCTAGATAGAAGGTGGGATATCTTCTTGCTCACAACACTTATGAGATTTATTCAACTTCCTGGTTATTCTCTACTAATTAGTGGTTCCAAATAAAGCTTCTTAGATCGTGGTTCATCCTGGTTTGATAAGACTCATGAAGATATTACCATATGTCCGAACATGCTAATCTGGAATCATCTGGATAGAAAGTGGGATATCTTCTTACTCCCAACTCCTATGAGATTTATTTAACTTCCTGGTTATTATACACTGATTAGTGGTTCCAAATAAAGCTTCTTAGATCGTGGTTCATCCTGGTTTGATAAGAATCATGAAGATAATGGCATATGTTCGAACAGGCTAATCAAGAATCATCTGGATAGGAATTGGGATATCTTCTTACTCACAACTCCTATGAGATTTATTCAACTTCCTGGTTATTTCTCCTCTGATTATTGGTTCCCAATCAAGCTTTTTACATATTGTTTCATCCTGGTTTGATTAGAATCATGAAGATATTGCCATATGTCCGAACAGGCTAAACTGGAATCATCTGAATAGAAAGTGGGATATCTTCTTACTCACAACTCCTATGAGATTTCTTCAACTTCCTGGTTATTCTCCACTGATTAGTGGTTCCAAATATAGCTTCTTAGATATTGGTTCATCCTGGTTTGATAAGAATCATGAAGATAATCACATATGTCCAAACAGGCTAATCTGGAATCATCTGGATAGATGGTGGGATATCTTCTTGCTCACAACACTTATGAGATTTATTCAACTTCCTTGTTATTCTCCACTGATTAGTGGTTCCAAATAAAGCTTCTTAGATCGTGGTTCATCCTGGTTTGATAAGAATCATGAAGATATTGCCATATGTCCGTACAAGCTAATCTGGAATCATCTGGATAGAAAGTGGGATATCTTCTTACTCACAACTCCTATGAGATTTATTTAACTTCCTGGTTATTCTCCACTGAATAGTGGTTCCAAATAAAGCTTATTAGATCGTGGTTCATCCTAGTTTGATAAGAATCATGAAGATAATGGCATATGTTTGAACAGGCTAATCTGGAATCATCTGGATAGAAAGGAGGATATCTTCTTACTCACAACTCCTATGAGATTTATTCAACTTCCTGGTTATTCTCCACTGATTAGTGGTTCCCAATCAAGCTTCTTACATATTGGTTCATCCTGGTTTGATAAGAATCATGAAGATATCGCCATATGTCCGAACATGCTAATGTGGAATCATCTGGATAGAAAGTGGGATATATTCTTACTCACAACTCCTATGAGATTTCTTCAACTTCCTGGTTATTCTCCACTGATTAGTGGTTCCAAATATAGCTTCTTAGATATTGGTTCATCCTGGTTTGATAAGAATCATTAAGATAATCGCACATGTCCAAACAGGCTAATCTGGAATCATCTGGATAGAAGGTGGGATATCTTCTTGCTCACAACACTTATGAGATTTATTAAACTTCCTGGTTATTCTACACTGATTAGTGGTTCCAAATAAAGCTTCTTAGATCGTGGTTCATCCTGGTTTGATAAGAATCATGAAGATAATGGCATATGTTCGAACATGCTAATCTGGAATCATCTGGATAGAAAGTGGGATATCTTCTTACTCACGACTCCTATGAGATTTCTTCAACTTCCTGGTTATTATCCACTGATTAGTGGTTCCAAATATAGCTTCTTAGATATTGGTTCATCCTGGTTTGATAAGAATCATGAAGATAATCGCATATTTCCAAACAGGCTAATCTGGAATCATCTGGATAGAAGGTGAGATATCTTCTTGCTCACAACACTTATGAGATTTATTAAACTTCCTGGTTATTCTACACTGATTAGTGGTTCCAAATAAAGCTTCTTAGATCGTGGTTCATCCTGGTTTGATAAGAATCATGAAGATAATGGCATATGTTCGAAAAGGCTAATCAGGAATCATCTGGATAGGAATTGGGATATCTTCTTACTCACAACTCCTATGAGATTTATTCAACTTCCTGGTTATTCTACACTTATTATTGGTTCCCAATCAAGCTTCTTACATATTGTTTCATCCTGGTTTGATTAGAATCATGAAGATATTGCCATATGTCCGAACAGGCTAAACTGGAATCATCTTGATAGAAAGTGGGATATCTTCTTACTCACAACTCCTATGAGATTTCTTCAACTTCCTGGTTATTCTCCACTGATTAGTGGTTCCAAATATAGCTTCTTAGATATTGGTTCATCCTGGTTTGATAAGAATCATGAAGATAATCGCATATGTCCAAACAGGCTAATCTGGAATCATCTGGATAGATGGTGGGATATCTTCTTACTCACAACTCCTATGAGATTTATTTAACTTCCTGGTTATTATCCACTGAATAGTGGTTCCAAATAAAGCTTATTTGATCGTGGTTCATCCTGGTTTGATAAGAATCATGAAGATAATGGCATATGTTCGAACAGGCTAATCTGGAATCATCTGGATAGAAAGTGGGATATCTTCTTACTCACAACTCCTATGAGATTTATTCAACTTCCTGGTTATTCTCCACTGATTAGTGGTTCCAAATAAAGCTTCTTAGATCGTGGTTCATCCTGGTTTGATAAGAATCATGAAGAAAATGGCATATGTCCAAACAGGCTAATCTGGAATTATCTGGATAGAAGGTGGGATATCTTCTTGCTCACTACACTTATGAGATTTATTCAACTTCCTGGTCATTCTCCACTGATTATTGGTTCCAAATAAAGCTTCTTAGATCGTGGTTCATCCTGGTTTGATAAGACTCATGAAGATATTGCCATATGTCCGAACATGCTAATCTGGAATCATCTGGATAGAAAGTGCGATATCTTCTTACTCACAACTCCTATGAGATTTATTTAACTTCCTGGTTATTCTCCACTGAATAGTGGTTCCAAAAAAAGCTTCTTAGATCGTGGTTCATCCTGGTTTAATAAGAATCATGAAGATAATGTCATATGTTCGAACAGGCTAATCTGGAATCATGTGGATAGAAAGTGGGATATCTTCTTACGCACAACTCCTATGAGATTTATTCAACTTCCTGGTTATTCTCCACTGATTAGTGGTTCCAAATAAAGCTTCTTAGATCGTGGTTCATCCTGGTTTGATAAGAATAGTGAAGATAATGGCATATGTCCAAACATGCTAATCTGGAATCATCTGGATAGAAGGTGGGATATCTTCTTGCTCACAACACTTATAAGATTTCTTCAACTTCCTGGTTATTCTCCACTGATTAGTGGTTCCAAATAAAGCTTCTTAGATCGTGTTTCATCCTGGTTTGATAAGAATCATGAAGATAATGGCATATGTCCGAACAGGCTAATCTGGAATCATCTGGATAGAAGGTGGGATATCTTCTTCCTCAAAACACTTATGAGATTTATTCAACTTCCTGGTTATTCTCCACTGATTAGTGGTTCCAAATAAAGCTTCTTAGATCGTGGTTCATCCTGGTTTGATAAGAATCATGAAGATATTGCCATATGTCCGAAAAGGCTAATCTGGAATCATCTGGATATAAAGTGGGATATCTTCTTACTTACAACTCCTATGAGATTTATTCAACTTCCTGGTTATTCTCCACTGATTAGTGGTTCCAAATAAAGCTTCTTTGATCGTGGTTCATCCTGGTTTGATAAGAATCATGAAGATAATGGCATATGTCCGAACAGGCTATTTTGGAATCATCTAGATAGAAGGTGGGATATCTTCTTGCTCACAACACTTATGAGATTTATTCAACTTCCTGGTTATTCTCTACTAATTAGTGGTTCCAAATAAAGCTTCTTAGATCGTGGTTCATCCTGGTTTGATAAGACTCATGAAGATATTACCATATGTCCGAACATGCTAATCTGGAATCATCTGGATAGAAAGTGGGATATCTTCTTACTCCCAACTCCTATGAGATTTATTTAACTTCCTGGTTATTCTACACTGATTAGTGGTTCCAAATAAAGCTTCTTAGATCGTGGTTCATCCTGGTTTGATAAGAATCATGAAGATAATGGCATATGTTCGAACATGCTAATCAGGAATCATCTGGATAGGAATTGAGATATCTTCTTACTCACAACTCCTATGAGATTTATTCAACTTCCTGGTTATTCTCCACTGATTATTGGTTCCCAATCAAGCTTTTTACATATTGTTTCATCCTGGTTTGATTAGAATCATGAAGATATTGCCATATGTCCGAACAGGCTAAACTGGAATCATCTGGATAGAAAGTGGGATATCTTCTTATTTACAACTCCTATGAGATTTCTTCAACTTCCCGGTTATTCTCCACTGATTAGTGGTTCCAAATATAGCTTCTTAGATATTGGTTCATCCTGGTTTGATAAGAATCATGAAGATAATCGCATATGTCCAAACAGGCTAATCTGGAATCATCTGGATAGATGGTGGGATATCTTCTTGCTCACAACTCCTATGAGATTTATTCAACTTCCTGTTTATTCTCCACTGATTAGTGGTTCCCAATCAAGCTTCTTACATATTGGTTCATCCTGGTTTGATAAGAATCATGAAGATATCGCCATATGTCCGAACAGGCTAATCTGGAATCATCTGGATAGAAAGTGGAATATCTTCTTACTCACAACTCCTATGAGATTTATTTAACTTCCTGGTTATTCTCCACTGAATATTGGTTCCAAATAAAGCTTATTAGATCGTGGTTCATCCTGGTTTGATAAGAATCATGAAGATAAGGGCATATGTTCGAACAGGCTAATCTGGAATCATCTGGATAGAAAGTAGGATATCTTCTTACTCACAACTCCTATGAGATTTATTCAACTTCCTGGTTATTCTCCACTGATTAGTGGTTCCCAATCAAGCTTCTTACATATTGGTTCATCATGGTTTGATAAGAATCATGAAGATATCGCCATATGTCCGAACAGGCTAATCTGGAATCATCTGGATAGAAAGTGGGATATCTTCTTACTCACAACTCCTATGAGATTTCTTCAACTTCCTGGTTATTCTCCACTGATTAGTGGTTCCAAATATAGCTTCTTAGATATTGTTTCATCCTGGTCTGATAAGAATCATGAAGATAATCGCATATGTCCAAACAGGTTAATCTGGAATCATCTGGATAGATGGTGGGATATCTTCTTGCTCACAACACTTATGAGATTTTTTCAACTTCCTTGTTATTCTCCACTGATTAGTGGTTCCAAATAAAACTTCTTAGATCGTGGTTCATCCTGGTTTGATAAGAATCATGAAGATAATGGCATATGTCCAAACATGCTAATCTGGAATCATCTGGATAGAAGGTGGGATATCTTCTTGCTCACAACTCCTATGAGATTTATTCAACTTTCTGGTTATTCTCCACTGATTAGTGGTTCCAAATAAAGCTTCTTAGATCGTGGTTCATCCTGGTTTGATAAGAATCATGAAGATAATGGCATATGTCCAAACAGGCTAATCTGGAATCATCTGGATAGAAGGTGGGATATCTTCTTGCTCACAACACTTATGAGAATTATTAAACTTCCTGGTTATTCTACACTGATTAGTGGTTCCAAATAAAGCTTCTTAGATCGTGGTTCATCCTGGTTTGATAAGAATCATGAAGATAATGGCATATGTTCGAACAGGCTAATCAGGAATCATCTGGATAGGAATTGGGATATCTTCTTACTCACAACTCCTATGAGATTTATTCAACTTCCTGGTTATTCTCCACTGATTATTGGTTCCCAATCAAGCTTCTTACATATTGTTTCATCCTGGTTTAATTAGAATCATGAAGATATTGCCATATGTCCGAACAGGCTAAACTGGAATCATCTGGATAGAAAGTGGGATATCTTCTTACTCACAACTCCTATGAGATTTCTTCAACTTCCTGGTTATTCTCCACTGATTAGTGGTTCCAAATATAGCTTCTTAGATATTGGTTCATCCTGGTCTAATAAGAATCATGAAGATATTCGCATATGTCCAAACAGGCTAATCTGGAATCATCTGGATAGATGGTGGGATATCTTCTTGCTCACAACACTTATGAGATTTTTACAACTTCCTTGTTATTCTCCACTGATTAGTGGTTCCAAATAAAGCTTCTTAGATCGTGGTTCATCCTGGTTTGATAAGAATCATGAAGATATTGCCATATGTCCGAACAAGCTAATCTGGAATCATCTGGATAGAAAGTGGGATATCTTCTTACTCACAACTCCTATGAGATTTATTTAACTTCCTGGTTATTCTCCACTGAATAGTGGTTCCAAATAAAGCTTATTAGATCGTGGTTCATCCTGGTTTGATAAGAATCATGAAGATAATGGCATATGTTCGAACAGGCTAATCTAAAATCATCTGGATAGAAAGAAGGATATCTTCTTACTCACAACTCCTATGAGATTTATTCAACTTCCTGGTTATTCTCCACTGATTAGTGGTTCCCAATCAAGCTTCTTACATATTGGTTCATCCTGGTTTGATAAGAATCATGAAGATATCGCCATATGTCCGAACAGGCTAATCTGGAATCATCTGGATAGAAAGTGGGATATATTCTTACTCACAACTCCTATGAGATTTATTCAACTTCCTGGTTATTCTCCACTAATTATTGGTTCCAAATAAAGCTTCTTAGATCGTGGTTCATCCTGGTTTGATAAGAATCATGAAGATAATGGCATATGTCCAAACAGGCTAATCTGGAATCATCTGGATAGAAGGTGGGATATCTTCTTGCTCACAACACTTATGAGATTTATTAAACTTCCTGGTTATTCTACACTGATTAGTGGTTCCAAATAAAGCTTCTTAGATCGTTGTTCATACTGGTTTGATAAGAATCATGAAGATAATGGCATATGTTCGAACAGGCTAATCAGGAATCATCTGGATAGGAATTGGGATATCTTCTTACTCACAACTCCTATAAGATTTATTCAACTTCCTGGTTATTCTCCACTGATTATTGGTTCCCAATCAAGCTTCTTACATATTGTTTCATCCTGGTTTGATTAGAATCATGAAGATATTGCCATATGTCCGAACATGCTAAACTGGAATCATCTGGATAGAAAGTGGGATATCTTACTTACTCACAACTCCTATGAGATTTCTTCAACTTCCTGGTTATTCTCCACTGATTAGTGGTTCCAAATATAGCTTCTTAGATATTGGTTCATCCTGGTTTGATAAGAATCATGAAGATAATCGCATATGTCCAAACATGCTAATCTGGAATCATCTGGATAGATGGTGGGATATCTTCTTGCTCACAACACTTATGAGATTTATTCAACTTCCTTGTTATTCTCCACTGATTAGTGGTTTCAAATAAAGCTTCTTAGATTGTGGTTCATCCTGGTTTGATAAGAATCATGAAGATATTGCCATATGTCCGAACAAGCTAATCTGGAATCATCTGGATAGAAAGTAGGATATCTTCTTACTCACAACTCCAATGAGATTTATTTAACTTCCTGGTTATTCTCCACTGAATAGTGGTTCCAAATAAAGCTGATTAGATCGTGGTTCATCCTGGTTTGATAAGAATCATGAAGATATTGGCATATGTTCGAACAGGCTAATCTGGAATCATCTGGATAGAAAGTAGGATATCTTCTTACTCACAACTCCTATGAGATTTATTTAACTTCCTGGTTATTCTCCACTGAATAGTGGTTCCAAATAAAGCTTATTAGATCGTGGTTCATCCTGGTTTGATAAGAATCATGAAGATAATGGCATATGTTCGAACAGGCTAATCTAAAATCATCTGGATAGAAAGAAGGATATCTTCTTACTCACAACTCCTATGAGATTTATTCAACTTCCTGGTTATTCTCCACTGATTAGTGGTTCCAAATAAAGCTTATTAGATCGTGGTTCATCCTGGTTTGATAAGAATCATGAAGATAATGGCATATGTTCGAACAGGCTAATCTAAAATCATCTGGATAGAAAGAAGGATATCTTCTTACTCACAACTCCTATGAGATTTATTCAACTTCCTGGTTATTCTCCACTGATTAGTGGTTCCCAATCAAGCTTCTTACATATTGGTTCATCCTGGTTTGATAAGAATGATGAAGATATCGCCATATGTCCGAACAGGCTAATCTGGAATCATCTGGATAGAAAGTGGGATATATTCTTACTCACAACTCCTATGAGATTTATTCAACTTCCTGGTTATTCTCCACTGATTAGTGGTTCCAAATAAAGCTTCTTAGATCGTGGTTTATCCTGGTTTGATAAGAATCATGAAGATAATGGCATATGTCCAAACATGCTAATCTGGAATCATCTGGATAGAAGGTGGGATATCTTCTTGCTCACAACCCTTATGAGATTTATTAAACTTCCTGGTTATTCTACACTGATTAGTGGTTCCAAATAAAGCTTCTTAGATCGTGGTTCATCCTGGTTTGATAAGAATCATGAAGATAATGGCATATGTTCGAACATGCTAATCAGGAATCATCTGGATAGAAATTGGGATATCTTCTTACTCACAACTCCTATGAGATTTATTCAACTTCCTGGTTATTCTCCACTGATTATTGGTTCCCAATCAAGCTTCTTACATATTTTTTCATCCTGGTTTCATAAGAATCATGAAGATATTGCCATATGTCCGAACAGGCTAATCTGGAATCATCTGGATAGAAAGTGGGATATCTTCTTGCTCACAACTCCTATGAGATTTCTTCAACTTCCTGGTTATTCTCCACTGATTAGTGGTTCCAAATATAGCTTCTTAGATATTGGTTCATCCTGGTTTGATAAGAATCATGAAGATAATCGCATATGTCCGAACAGGCTAATCTGGAATCATCTGGATAGATGGTGGGATATCTTCTTGCTCACAACACTTATGAGATTTATTCAACTTCCTGGTTATTCTCCACTGATTAGTGGTTCCAAATAAAGCTTCTTAGATCGTGGTTCATCCTGGTTTGATAAGAATCATGAAGATATTGCCATATGTCCGAACAAGCTAATCTGGAATCATCTGGATAGAAAGTGGGATATCTTCTTACTCACAACTCCTATGAGATTTATTTAACTTCCTGGTTATTCTCCACTGAATAGTGGTTCAAAATAAAGCTTCTTAGATCGTGGTTCATCCTAGTTTGATAAGAATCATGAAGATAATGGCATATGTCCAAAAAGGCTAATCTAGAATCATCTGGATAGAAGGTGGATATCTTCTTGCTCACAACACTTATGAGATTTATTAAACTTCCTGGTTATTCTACACTGATTAGAAGTTCCAAATAAAGCTTCTTAGGTCGTTGTTCATCCTGGTTTGATAAGACTCATGAAGATATTGCCATATGTCCGAACATGCTAATCTGGAATCATCTGGATAGTAAGTGGGATATCTTCTTACTCACAACTCCTATGAGATTTATTTAAATTCCTGGTTATTCTCCACTGAATAGTGGTTCCAAATAAAGCTTCTTAGATCGTGGTTCATCCTGGTTTGATAAGAATCATGAAGATAATGGCATATGTTCGAACAGGCTAATCTGGAATCATGTGGATAGAAAGTGGGATATCTTCTTACTCACAACTCCTATGAGATTTATTCAACTTCCTGGTTACTCTCCACTGATTATTGGTTCCCAATCAAGCTTCTTGCATATTGTTTCATCCTGGTTTGATAAGAATCATGAAGATATTGCCATATGTCCGAACAAGCTAATCTGGAATCATCTGGATAGAAAGTGGGATATCTTCTTACTCACAACTCCTATGAGATTTATTCAACTTCCTGGTTATTATCCACTGATTAGTGGTTCCCAATCAAGCTTCTTACATATTTGTTCATCCTGGTTTGATAAGAATCATGAAGATATCGCCATATGTCCGAACAGGCTAATCTGGAATCATCTGGATAGAAAGTGGGATATATTCTTACTCACAACTCCTATCAGATTTATTCAACTTCCTGGTTATTCTCCACTGATTAGTGGTTCCAAATAAAGCTTCTTAGATCGTGGTTCATCCTGGTTTGATAAGAATCATGAAGATAATGGTATATGTCCGAACAGGCTAATCTGGAATCATCTGGATAGAAGGTGGGATATCTTCTTGCTCAAAACTCCTATGAGATTTATTCAACTTCCTGGTTATTCTCCCCTGATTAGTGGTTCCAAATAAAACTTCTTAGATCGTGGTTCATCCTGGTTTGATAAGAATCATAAAGATAATGGCATATGTCCGAACAGGCTAATCTGGAATCATCTGGATAGAAGGTGGGATATCGTCTTGCTCAAAGCACTTATGAGATTTATTCAGCTTCCTGGTTATTCTCCACTGATTAGTGGTTCCAAATAAAGCTTCTTAGATCGTGGTTCATCCTGGTTTGATAACAATCATGAAGATATTGTCATATGTCCGAACAGGCTAATCTGGAATCATCTCGATAGAAAGTGGGATATCTTCTTACTCACGACCCCTATGAGATTTATTCAACTTCCTGGTTATTCTCCACTGATTATTGGTTCCAAATAAAGCTTCTTAGATCGTGGTTCATCCTGGTTTGATAAGAATCATGAAAGATAATGGCATATGTCCGAACAGGCTAATCTGGAATCATCTGGATAGAAGGTGGGATATCTTCTTGCTCAAAACACTTATGAGATTTATTCAACTTCCTAGTTATTCTTCACTGATTAGTGGTTCCAAATAAAGCTTCTTAGATCGTGGTTCATCCTGGTTTGATAAGAATCATGAAGATATTGCCATATGTCCGAATAGGCTAATCTGGAATCATCTGGATAGAAAGTGGGATATCTTCTTACTTACAACTCCTATGAGATTTATTCAACTTCCTGGTTATTCTCCACTGATTAGTGGTTCCAAATAAAGCTTCTTAGATCATGGTTCATCCTGGTTTGATAAGAATCATGAAGATAATGGCATATGTCCGAACAGGCTAATTTGGAATCATCTAGATAGAAGGTGGGATATCTTCTTGCTCATAACACTTATGAGAT